>NKCK01000224.1:0-69559 GCA_003946995.1 Fusarium oligoseptatum
ACGGCCGGCGTGAGATATATCACGTGACTTTATAATCACGGCCGGCCGTGCCTGTACAGGTTCCCGTTATTGATGCTTTGCTTACACAATCACATGTCCTTTTACTGCTGTTGGGCTGTGTTTCCGGCGTTTAAGCGTCCTTTTAGCGTGAGGGAGCCTACGCCTCACCACCAGCCACAGAGCAATGGCGTCTTGGCGGTGACATGGTGCTTGTCCCAAGGTGACAAAGCGCAGTCTGCCTTGGCTTGAGATTGAGGTCGAGATCTTGGGTAGAGACGGGAGAGGCAGATGGGGTTCCGACTACTTGGGACGTCATTCCTAATGTCGCATAGTCGATATTGTTGATGACTCTTCGGCGAATGAGCTGAAGGTCCTCCGCTTCAACGGCATCAAAGCGGAGTGATCCGGCCACATTTGGTCTTCGGCCTGGGAGCAGCTCAGGATAAACGCGTCCTTCTAGGTATCACACTGTGAAGCCTAATACCGCCGCACAAGTCCTACAGCAACAGGTCAGAAGTGCATCGCGGTCCCCGATGTGGACGTCCACGTTGCTCTTCACGCGGAGATGGCTTAGTGGTGTTTCGCCCGAGTTCCGCTAAGCCTCAATACCATCTGCTAAAGGAGTCGGATCCTCCTGAGCCTTCGTCGACGTTGGCAAGTCGACAGGCTCGTCGTCAAGCTTAGGTATAGATGCTTGCTAATTGCGATGCCAACGAGAGCGTCGCCAGACACTTCAAGGTCATGACGCCCCATAACTGTTTGCGTAAACCTCCCTTAACACACGTGGGACAAACCTTGGCCTGACTAGGCTTCCACGATTTACAGATGAAGCCTACAGACTACATCTCAGGCGGCATCCCCTCATCCAAGGCGTCAACATTCACTGCAGACTCAACCACAATGCCACCTTGAAGGACTCCTCAGCCAAGTGGCGCCACAAAGCATCTGGGACATCACCTGTTGCCTGTTTGGGAAACATCAGGGGGCCAAGAAGTCTTCCTTCAAGAGTGGGAAATCCTTCGAGAAGGATGCCTAGAGCTCGCAGACCATTGAATCACTGAGTGACACGCGCAGTCATCCACAATCATCCCTCTTTGGACCGATGCCCATCTCTTGTCTACGTTTGTGTCGTCGTCAGCCACAACTCAAACATGCTACCCCAAAAAGAGACCCTCTAGGCTACAGGAACAAGGTCGCAGGAACATCATAAACCTGCCCATCACCCGGCTCTCCCAGATCTCTCCGACGCAGTACGACCCATCACACATCGGGACCTCCCGGCATGCAGACGGGAAGAAGTCAGTGAGCACGACAGATCTCGCCACCACCACAGGGGTCAGACACACTTCTAGGAGCAACAGGCCATTCCCTCCGATGGCACGATTGTCAACAGGGCGAATGGGAGTCAAGCTTTCAACCCCGGGGACGACGAGTGCCGACGGGGAGATGAAGCCCACCTCACCCCCCCGTTTATGCTGTATGTCAGCGCAGGGGAGAGGAGATCTCGCAGAAGCGACTGAAGATGACTTGCGGGAGACTGCAGTATAGATGCATGAACGAGGGGTGGCCTCCCTGGTATGCCATCAGATGTGATATCTTGGCAACGCAGGTGACAATGCCAGGCGAGATTTATCTATTCGATGTGCCAACTATCAGAGTCCAAAAGGGTATAACTAAACGATGAAACACTTCAAGCTAACCTCTGACTTTGCAACAGATGCCGGCAGTACAAGATCTCACTCAGATCTCCAAGCCCAGACACCCCCTGACACCAAACATGGAAAGACCCGTGATCCAACGAATCTCCCATCTCACCCCATCGCCACCGTCAGACCGGCACATGGAACCCGGTCATCATACGTTTCCCGTGCCGTCTTGGCCAATTGGCGAAAAGTCCAAGAGATCCACGGGGATGCAAGTGCGTCGTCGTCGTCGGTACCGTTCCTTTGGTACTCGTCCCTGTTCATCAATCCTGGGATATTACCCCCACGGATCTAGGGGCGTTGTCAATAGAATCGACCGGGATAGGTGAGATGTCAAGGAGTGTCGAACGATGAGGAATCTGGGAGTTGAACTTGTCTTGTTCGGTCAGTTCAGCAGCAGAAAAACTCAGGACGTGTAGTTTTGACCCAATTGAACCGAAAACACCGAATCCTTCAACTCTCCATGTCTTTCTAGGTCTTCCGGGTGTGTACCTACTCAGTAACTCCCTGCAATCCGCCAAGGTGCAGATGTTGGTGGAGTAGAGGTCGGGTTTCTTTCCAGGCGGGTCATCTATGCGGGTTCTTCAAGTTGGAACTATGCATATGGCCAATCGATGACAGACTCAATGTCATCAAGTAGTTTTATCGAAAGATTCTTTACCCCGGATGTCTCATTGGGAACCTCAGTATGGTGGTTTGGTAGTAGGTGTCGAACGCACCATGCACACTCTCGTCCATAGCGAATACAGAACCCAAATTGCCAACTTCAAAAACAACAATAGATAGATCCCCCTAGAGGTCCCAATCTCTACACCCCCATCGCCACTCGCCCCGATCACGTTGCACTCATCTCACCAACAGCGACATGCCACTATTCCCAATGCCGTCCAACCCACATCTCCAATTGGCCAATCCCCTTCCCGCCGGACGCTAATGCAACGAGTTTGTTGACAGGTGGGGCCGTGATTCCTTCGCGGGTGAGCCGGAAGCTCGCTTATCCTCTCCAAAGAGCAGCAGCTTCCAAAGTGTGATGAGAGTAATGAAATAGGAAGTAAAAAGACTAAAGTCTTCTTTTTACCATAGTAGTATTTTTAGAACATTTATCTGCATTTATTTACAATTTTTACAAGGAGTTGGATAATCTTTGTTTGTCGTTCTGGTCCTGCATCGGGGTTACGCCAGCCGACAGCTGCGATACTACGTCAAGCCGGAGGCGAGAGGCGAATCATAAGACGGCAATAAGTGTTATGTCTAAACAGTTTCAGCCCTACGGTTACTGGGTAAGACTCAAGAGTCACGGGTTTACGATCGAGATGGTGATGATATGAGTTGTGTGATGTCCTATGGTCATGGTCTCTCCACAACAGTCAACAGGAGATCCATCACGCTACTCATGTCAATGTATAAGAGGGGAGTGAAGAAGGTTATGTGATTGCCCAATTCAGTGTTTTATTTGTTGGAAAAAAGGATCCGAGGTTCAATCAGCACAGTAGCTCTCAGCGAGTTACCGCAACTCAAGTCCATTGACATGGCACCTCCACGACTTTATCACCGACCATTCGAGCCAATTTCACTTACAGGTACCACTTTGACCATCGATACCCAAGATCTCATTTCCTTCATGCCAGAAATCTGACCCAAATGGCACAATGGACCCCATCATCTCATCTCCTCCCGCGATACCCTCAACTTACCGACGCTCACCTCCTCCCATCCCACGATACATCCCCAATTCACAAAGCAGAACCCAACACCATGCCATCTCAATTTTGTCAATTGCTCCTCATCCAAACATAACGCCAGATCTTCCAGTATGCCAGCCTCATCATCAACCATCGCCATCGCCCAAGTCGTGACGTCAGATGTCTATGACGCGCAGAAGCCAAAACGCCCAAGTATATACTCACCCACTCACCTCTCATTGCACCGACGAAACCTCAATCCCCAACAGTCAGACTTCTGAACTCATGTCCCTCGTCCGCTATATCCCACGAACCGCCCTCGTCGTCACCCAACGAAGCATCCCTCAAAGACACTTCCACGCCGCGACCAAGTGCACAATGTCGTCCACCGATCAACCCAGTACTCCAACATTTAAGAGCATTGGGATAACCAATACAGATATTCGTAAAGCAGCTGGAGTTCAATTAACTCCTCATCAAGAGGTTCTCGTCGGTTCAGTGCTAGACGTAAGCTCTCCCCCAACTCACCTCGACCTCCCACTGACACCCCCAGCTCTTCGAAGGCCGTCCATCCCTCCGCCACCTCTCCCTCTGGACCCCAACAGCAACCTTCCACGACCCGATAACAAACGCCATAGGCTTCGACAAATTCGCAGCGCAGTGGTACGGCCTCGTAGCTCTCTTCTCCCCGATAACAATCCAGTCCCACGAGGTCACCTCCTCAGGAGACCCCATTTCCCTCCGTCTCTCCAACAAGTACGTCCTAAAGGGTCTCGGTACCGAAAAGGTCATGGACTCGGTCGTGAACATCCACGTCGGGCCGGATGGTAGGATTGAGAAAGTCGAGGATAAGTGGAATGACAAACTCCCCCAGGGGCCCTTTGCAACTGCAAGTCTCACTCCCCTTTTTTGCAATTGACTCATTCAACACAAGCACCCCTCCCCCATGACCTTTACACCTTTCCACATGACTTACAGTCAAGTGTCGTCCGTTTCTATCTGCGAGGTGTCATGTTCCTGTCAGCCACGCGTGGGACTATATACCGCCTGAGCCACCGGCCCATGGTGGTCTGATGCATCACGCCAGAGGCGCGTTACCATCTACCGAGTTTCTGAGCTGACATTGCACGTGCTCTCGACATCCAGGCCTTCCAGAAGCTCAATGCCGTATCGGTCCCTGCGTTTGTCAAGGTTCCAAAGACACAAGAGGAGGATGATCAGATGCGGGCCGATAGAGCCCGTGAGGCTCAAACTTGACGGACCACAGACGGTCTAACGGTCCAAAAGGGGAACGTTTTGAAGAATCACCAAAATGTGAGAATAACCAACTAATTGCGGACAATATTAAGAGTGTATTGGAGATGGTATACTATTCCAAACAAATTCCTGCCCAAGTTTTGATCCCAAGGCCCTCAGGCCAGTAACCAATGTCCGCTGCGCCAGGTTCGCGAATTCAATCCAGTTCCGTCCATTCCTTTGCGCCAGAAACTCCAGGGATATCATGATTCATCATACAAGCTTGCGTCTCGCGCTCGCTTTCTCCACCCAGAAAATTGCATGCAAAACAAAAACAATCAGTGTCTATGTTCTAACATAGCCTTAAGCCCAGACGCCAGGGGGTGGCGCCTGATCTCGGGACATGACGAGCATCTCAAAGCCCTCGACACGATTCCGGAGCTGGTTGTTCTCGCGAGCGAGGCTCTTGTTCTTCTTCTCCAAATGCGCAATGTACTCGGTCGCCTTGCTGAGGATGGTGGCCTTGTTGAGCTTGTGAGCGGGGGCGAGTCCACCGAGGTCCTCCTCGACATCCTCATCGAGGCCATCAACACCCTGGGTCTCTAACCGGTGCACCATGACGCGGAGAGCGGGGACCGAGTCGCGAAGGGCGGCGATCTTGTCGTTGAGGTTGGTGCGGTAGCGCTTCTCAATCATGTTGTGCGCAGTCTTCTTGGGAGGCGAGCAGTGACGGCGGGTCGCGGGAGGGGGGGAGGCAGAGGAGCGAGAAGAGGAAGAACCCGAACCCGAAGACTTGCGCTTGCGCGAAGGATATCGGTTGCGTGCGTCCTTGGCAGCCATGCTGTTCATGGCAGACATGGAAGGGTTGGAAGTCGTGGGAGGCATCATTGAGGACTGAAGATGAGGAGGTTGGGAAGAGATGGAAGGCATGGGAGTCTGGAAGAGAGGCTGAGCGTCAATGTCGTTCAGGCCGACTCGACCAAAGGGAACGGCGTCCGGAATAGTGCCGGAGAGGTCGTGGGGGTTGATGGCGGGGCTGAGCTCCATGCTGTTTCGAGAGGGGATAGTGGAGAGGTTGATGCCTTCAAAGGGCTCCTGCTTGGGGAGCGTGTCAAGATCAGGAGAGAGAGTAGCCTTGTCGTCCCAGCTCACCCAGTCGCTAGAGACGGGAAGCTGATATGGGTTGGTAAAGACGGGAGAGAGGGGCGAGTCGGGAGAATGGGCCGAGTCGCCGCTGAAGTCTGCGGGGTCGTAGAAGGATGCAGGAACACCAAGGTTCTGTGATGGTGTTAGGTTGCGTCAACCAAGAGGTAGAAGTGTTTGTGTGTATGTGTTGTGCGTGTGTGCGTATGTGTATGAGAGTATAGTGTATATGAGTG
Organism: Fusarium oligoseptatum; assembly: GCA_003946995.1. Lineage (NCBI taxonomy): Eukaryota > Fungi > Ascomycota > Sordariomycetes > Hypocreales > Nectriaceae > Fusarium > Fusarium oligoseptatum. The sequence goes on from NKCK01000224.1 coordinate 6,001, forward strand.
AAGATGGTGTGCTTTGTGGTCTGTTCCAGTCGAGAGACTAGTGGAGAGAGGCTTGGATATAAAGATGAGATGAATAGATGAGATAGCTTCTCAGAGCTAGGTCCAGCAAATGCTCAAAAAGGAAGAATGAGCTGAGATGAGGTGAGGTGAGGGGGAGGAGGGGAACATATGTGCCATAAAAACGAGGCCCCAGACTCAAGTTGACCAGGGGGGGTGGGCAATTACATATGGCATATTCCAGGATGGGGCATGTTTGACAGTGCAAGATGCATCGAAGCAAGGGGAATGAAGAGATGGAATTCAGAGTAGAGCAGAGTAGAAAGAGGCATACCTGTTTGTGCTGAGGGTGATCAAAATAATCGAATGATACGTCGGCCATTGTGTCCAAGTTGAAGTCGTTTGTTGACTGATGTGTGGTGCTGGTTGATACTATGTATGTCTGGAGGAGCGGGAGCTGGTGGCTGGCGATCTGGTAATCGAGGGGCGTGCGGTTGCTGGGAGGGGGTGAGGATTATCTCCCGTGAAAACGATTTCTCTGAAATGTCTCGGGTCGGCGGAATGCTCAAAAGGTACGATGATGAGACGATGAGACGACGAGATTCTGAATTGCTGTCGTGTCTTTGATGAACGGTCCTGGTAGGGAATAAAGCGTAGGGGACCAAGGTTTGCAACGGTAGGTGATCAAGATATCAGACGGTAGGTGGTGCGTGGGCGGTCGATGGTGGGGAGAGTCTCGAGTGATGTATTCGATGAGTGCATGGCACCAACAGGAGGGATGGGCAGACACTTGGATGGCGAGACGGGGCGAGCGATATATAGCTTGGCCCAACTTGACAAGAGAGGCCCTGGAGGGGGAGGGGGGGGGCACAAAGCTGAAGGCCCAAAGCAGTGGCCCTTGGCCCCAAGGATTGTCGCGGGTGCGCGCAGGAGACGTGAGTAGCGATAGCGCCCGACGAATCTGCTCCGCGTCATACGACCGTCCGGCCGAGGGCGGGGGGTGCCGAGCTTGGCGTGGCGCCGGGGCGGTACGACAACGCTGGCTCAACCACGAGCGAGTGAGCGACTGAGAGGCGCCATGCGTCGACATGGATTCGGGGGGCGGGCACAACGGAGCCGACAAGAGGAAGAGGGCGTGGGCGGCCACTTGCTACTTGATGACCCCTGGTCAGTGGGCTGTGGACGTGGGTGACCACACCTGGAGGAAGCATGGGCCATGGGAATCTCTGGTCCAGAGCATGGGCAAATTGATTGAGGGACCCCAAGACCCAGGGAATTCAGGGATTCCATGGGTCGTTTTTGCTCATTCCGTATCGTTCGGGAGACCGGGGTTGTCGGGTTGCTTGCAGTCCGCCGGCCGTTGAATACAGTGTAATAGTGCTATAGACTTTCTAACGGCGTGCGTGGTGGGATGGGATGGCTATTGCGAGACGAGGACGGGATGAGGACGTGGACAAACAGACCATGCATTGTGCTTGTTGGATCTGCTGGTGGGTAAAGCACTCTGATTGCCGTGGGCACTCGGAAGCCCGTGAGTTGATGCTGCTCTGGATCCTCCTCCTCTCATGCCCATGCCCGCATCGTTTGGAATTAGCCACACAGTGAAGCACAAGGCGCACCCGTGAGCCAGCCTCGGGAAAGCAAGAGTCCAATCCCTTCATCGCGATCACTGAGGAGGTAACGGCAAACTCGCAGGGTTGGAGGTTTTTCCCCCCTCTCTCTCTGTTTGACCGGCATGGCTGGGCTGGAATAGCTTGGTGATCGACACTGCACGGCGTAAGAAGGCGTGGACGCGCCGTTGGGCTAGCGAGCTTTTTGGTGTTGAAGACCAGACACAGACAGGGGGGAGTGGTAGGGGGAGAGCTTCCGGTGGTTGTGAGTGGGTGGTCTTGTTTGTTGGCTGTGAATTTGGTGGTACAGTAACAAAAGTGTCCATCTCGGTGAATGTGCCCTGTGCGGGGCACCAAGAAACGCCGTTTGCAATGGCAGAGCCCGCCCGATTTTGTTAAAGCCCGTTGAAGAAAATTTCTATTTGAGACAAGAAGAAATGTTTGCTTGCCGAGCAAAAAGAAAGCAGATGATGCAATCTGGAGAGAGAGAGTTTCCCAAATGCCGGACATGGTAATAGAATTTACTTTTCCCTCCCGGCACATGCTGGCAAGGACTGGCTCTCAGCCGCTCCCCCTTCCTTTTCATGATGGAGGGGGCGCTACGCCAGGTGGAGGGGGACGTCGGCGGAAGAAGAGCAAGACAACCAGGAACCCGACAGAAAGCTTGCAACCGAGAAAAAAGCTAATACATCCCTCAATAGAAAGCTCTTACACTGAAATGAAGAAAAAGTGCCTGGTTTATTTCCTTATCCGGTGCCGCAATTGATTCTCAATGACCCGCAATCACTGGGTCCATCTTCTCGTTCCGCTGCGGCTCGGTGTTCTGGACGTTCTGGAACCCCGACAACAGAACAAAAAACGGATCCATCACATCTCCATCCACCTTCTAAGCGAGTGTGGCTCCCCCGGAGGAGGATGACAACTTTGTTACTGATGAAGTGCTCACCTATATCCGACCTGGGAAGTGTGTAATTCCAGCCAATCAGTTTCTCTAATGCCTTGTTCGGCTCTTGATCTGGGCGCTCGTTGTCAGCATCAGCAAACGCTTCAAAACATGCCCTAACCCAGTCTGACAGGCCTTCTTGACCTGGGTCTTTGTAAACGAACCGTTATATTCAGCTGGGTAGGTAACAACAGTCCAATGTAAACATCAATGCAAGAGAACGTAGTCATTCAAACAAACAAACAAACAATAAACAACGAATGAAACCAACTCATCCCGGGATGCCCTCATTTGGAAAGCCTTCTAGCCCAGCCTCACAAGCAACGGCAACCTGTCAAAGCCCCCCCCCCTCTTCCCGTGAAATGGATCCCACGCTCACCGAAGCGACCGCTTGCTCCCTCCCTTCCTCGCCTATCGTTCCAGGCCTGGCTACATTTAGCAACAGTGGAAGGGGGGTCTCCAGTTGGGAGGGTTACAACGCATGTGCTTTTCCCTCGCTCGGTCGCTTTCGCACTGACCTTGAGCACCCATCCCGTTCCCGCGGGCGGCCTGTGCCTGGTGATCCATCCATTTCAATAGTTACCGGTAACGTTCCGCGTGTGGCGAATTTTTTTTAAACATCGTCTAGAAGGCCAAGAAAAAAAGCTTCGAATTTTTTTTACTCAAGATGGATCTGACAAGGCCTTAGCTTCATTCCTTTCGGCGACGCCATTCCCACTCCCAACTCGTCGCTTCGTGTCAGAGAGGAGAGATTTAGGGGTCCAAGGCTGGAGCTGTCCAGTCTCCATCCACCGGACAGCTCGCGGGAAGCCGTGAGACATGCAGATGATGTATCATTCAGTAGGAAGTGTGTCCTGTCAATACGGGCTTTTTTGGTCCCAATTGCTGCTGCTGTGTGGATTTGCAAGAGGATCCATGAGTCTGGTCGAGACCCTTCTTTTTTCCAAGGGTCCAACACTGTTGGTCGTCCGGATCCGAATAGCTTCCCATCCGTAACGTAACCTAGGTATCTATGTAAGGTATCCATGGGACAACAGACGAGGATTACACACTCTTGAGTCGTCTCTGCACAACATATCCATGCCCACCTAGATTTCAATGCCGTGCATGGGGATGGAGACGAGACATGCAACCCGCACACAACCCGAACCCAGGGGTTGGAGCATTATGTCTATGTCGGTGTAAGGTCAACTCCATGCCATAGTCGGCACATATCCATAAGACAACAAACTTCCCAGCAATATCATCGGAAAGATTCGCTTCCCACGAGAAACAATACCATGTTGGTATCAATCCCTACCCCGTCAATACCAGAGGTAGAAAAACATGTCACAAGTTAGGATCTAAAAAGAGCTCGGGGCGTGTGTGTGTGTGTCGGGCGGCAACCGGGAGAATGGTCCCGATCCTAGTAATAAAAACCACGGGAACAAGCAAAAAAAAAAACACAACAGCATCATCGATCACAAATGCCGCCGAACAAATGTGCATCATGAGCATCATCGGCGTCTATGGGCAATTCTGTTCGCCGTCAAGACTCTAAAAACACTCCCGTCACAGCGGTAGCTATCCATTTCGCAGGGGGGACGGGACCCCAAAGTGGCCTGATTCCCCCCATAACAGCCCATTCTGGGAGCACCAGCCAACCTGCCCACCGCGGGTGCAGAAACGCGTGAGCGGAGGGGGCCGGGACGGGAGGGAGGAAGTTAGCGGGGGCTGTCCCTACACACATATTTTTTGCTGTAGAGGTACACCATCAACCATCTCGAGAAATTATCGTCAAAAACGTTGCCCCTAACCGTCGTCCGTTCACGGGACCGTGCTGCCCTTGATGGGATGTTTTGCTGGCACGAGCATCACAAGTCGAACGGGTCCATCTCGGAGAGGCGGGCATCGCCTGTGTGGCTGATGACCTTCTCTCTCAGAAGAATCCGACATGTCGCGCGCCTAAAGCAAAGCGTGTAATCTACACTGAAACCTGTCTACTACACCCAGTTTTCGATCCCCCGATCATCGATGATGAAGCTGTAACCCCCATCCTGTTGTCTTAACCACCTACATACCCACCTAACCCCGGCTAGTGTCTAAGCTAGGGAGCCCGTCGTCGCATTTCCCCGGGTCTTTTGACAGCCTGCTTTCTGCGGCGTCTGCGGCGTTTCGACTGCGGCATTGTTGCGGTCTGTCTGTCTGTTTGTCATGTACGGCAAATGTAGGTAATCGCTGTCTTCCTTTCCCCGACATTTGTCCACATCCCACTCTGCCCATTGTCGGACGGAATTGGGCGACCATGGGGCCAACCTCTGTCTGAAACCATGCCATTATAGTAGATGGTCTCCATGGTGAGCGGCGATGGCATTCCGATCCCGAAGGGCTTTGCGTCTCCTCCGGGTTTTCCTCTCACCTCTAGTTTTTTTTTCGGGTGTTTTCTTTGATGCTGTGTGACCACAACATTCGGTGACCGTGTGTATTATCTGCATTTTACTGTTGTTGGCCTTGCTTTCTTGCGGCGTTGGCTCCGCATGGATGGAGAAAAAGAGAGCTCCAGCTTTTTCGTCTGTAAATCAGCCCTGTCCTAGGAACAACTCGGCAATGATCATCACCGCCTCTCGGATCCGCCGTCCGTGTCTTGTTGAGTGGCTAGCCGTGTGCTGTCTTGTTTCCTGTCCGCGTATCAAAGCAAACGATTCGATTTCTCGCATCTTCAATCTCGTCTATCTCATGAGCCTCTTTCCCTCCAAAGAGTCCAAGCTGTACCTGTCAAACCACCCTTGAACCTGAAATCTCACCCACACACCCCTCCCCCCCCTTGCTCGTCTTTTCCCCATATTTCATCCCATCCCGCGCCACGGGCCACGCCGTCCGTCAGAGAAAGACAAGTCAATGGAAAAAGCAAAATGTTCTCCATCTTAGACAGCTGAAGAGGCTAAGCTAGGAAACCCACCAGCTGAAAAACAGACCAGACCCAGCGTTAAATCGCCATTTTTGACAACTCAACGAGGCGCCCGTAGCCATGTGCGTTTCTCAACGTCCCTGCATTCGGCGGCGGGCCGGTGGTGTTCGGCTAACCATTTCCATGTTCTTCTTGATGAGTTGACTCCTTATTCCGTCATGAAAGGCCAAGAAGGGGAGATCCGCAAAGTGGGTAAAAAGTAAAAAATACTCCAGTATTTTTCCTTTTTTACTCGGCATTGCTGTGTTGTCTAGGAAGCCGTTGTCTGTCAAAATAGATTATTTTTCTTTTTGCTTTCGGTATTTACGGGACGGGAGGTTCTGAGGGAAACCGGCGAACGGCGATGCGATGGGCAATTGATCCAACCAATACTACATTGATGACTTGTTCCGAAACTCCTTAAACTACGTGTACAATGTGGAACTCTTTTTATTCTCTTCTTTCCGAGTCTTTCCTAACTCTTGATCAATTCTCCCTCAAATCATCATCCATCGTGACAGTTTTCTTCGTTCGATGCGGAGAGGTCCGACGAACGACGACGATAATAAGCGCCCCCCTCCCCCGACTGACAGTCCGTGCCTTGGAAATAATATCCCTCTTTCAATTGACAGCGGCATTATCTACTATAGCACCTCAGTCCGCCGCATCTTGGTACGTGCGAGATGAGAGTCTACCCCTCCATCGTTCGAGTGGCAGCCGCCGTCTCTTGTCCCATGATGTCACCTAAGATTACCGCCCATGCCCTTGAAGCTATTCAGCGAGGCGAGCTTGCGGTTGCGCCTTGCTACCTCACATCTAGATACACGAGATGACCAGATCCGTCAAACGGTCTTGTCGGGTGGGAGGACAAATCACCGTGGTGACCCACCACCGCAAGCAGTCAAGATGACAGCTGAACGGCAAACAACATCAACAACGGAAAGGATATTTTTAAATCACATACTTGGCCTCAAGTCTCTTTTTTTTGCTTGTACCATACCCTGCATCCCATCCATATGCAAACGGCCGTCGTCGTTTCTCGTGTGGCGTTCATACGGGGGGATTGTCATGATCTTCCCCATGTCTCACTTCTCGTCTCCTTTTACCTACATATACACAGTATCCGTACATACAACACACACATCACATACACACGTTCTAGATTCCTGCATTTCGTATCCTCTTCTCTCCCCCTCTCTTTTTCGAACGAACCGCCCGCTGCCACCACTCTGTTGAGGCCCCCTCCATCCAATCCCACCTTGTCTTTTCGCCAGGAAAATAATTTGCCCCGGATGTGACACCTCATAAAACGCCAGAAAAAAACATGACGTCTCACAAAAATCCATAGGCCCTTCTAATCGCCGATTTGTCTGTGTGAACTCTGCTGCTGCCTCTTTTCCCCCCTCTTTCTTTGAATAGAGGTGATCATGTCCTTTTCCGTCTATTCTCTGCCTTGCTTTTTGAGTGAGTTTTTGCATCGAGATCTTTTGCTACTCCTCCACCTTGACACACAACAAACGTCCCCCTTGTACAGACCAATTCTACCAATTAACCTAATGCGCGAACCCGAGCCTTGAATTGATTCGAAAAAATAACAATCCTGGATCCATCCTCATGCGTCCACGTTCCCCCCTTCGGCGTTCGGCTCTCAACTCCCAGCCCGTCATCCCGTCTCCTCCCCTCCTCGTGCTTGCACTAGCCCTCCCAATCCAGATCCAGCACGTCCTACTCCCACGTTTCCCGCCCGCCTTCAAACGGGGAGGAGCCTCTTTTTTTCAGGACAGCCAAGACTGTAGCCTGCTGCGTATAGCCCTCTTGCCTGCAGGATCTAGTCTCTTCCAATCTCACTTCACCTGGCTTGGCTCCCTCGTAGACCCTCCAAACGGCGTCTCTCGCCGCTTCGCCTCGCCCACTGATCTTCACAGAGACTTTCCTGATTCTCTACCTCGGGGACCCTCAGCTCGCGAATCTGCTGTCCTCTCCCCAAGCTTGGAAAGCAGCTCGCTCGTCTCTGCCCGGCCACCTGTTGGGCTGCCCTATCCTTGCTTTGACCGGGGGTTCCACTTCCACATGCGCACACAGCAAGGCCCCCCCAAGAGATTCGTGGACAGTATCCGTAAAAGAGAGAAAACTTGTATCCCTACACGGGACACTCTCCCCGGAACGCCGAGGCTGGCCGCCGCCGCTTCCACACCGGGACTCCGGATCAGCCACGGCGGCGCCGGGTGGCGTTGGGCATTAATATTTCCAGCGGCACAGCACACACAAACTATTGTATCAAAACATGGATTTCCTTGCAAAGAGAGGCTGAAAATTTTGGCAAAGCCATGATCCGCAGAACTAGTTCAGTGACAGGCGCCTGCTAGTTGATGGGCAAGCCCTAAGCTGCAGGGACAAGGACGGTTATCAGTCAGAGATCGTCGGCGCCAGCGTGTGACAACGGCTAGTAGCTTTACTAGTTTCTGAATATCCCTAATATGATATGAGATGACGGAATAGAACCTTTTGTGCTCGTCTGTGGCCTTGGCTGTGTCCCAATGAACCCGGCTCACCGGTCTGAATGGTGTCACCGGCTGCCAGGTCCACCAGCCTCCTTTTTACTAGACTAAATCTTTTGACCGCCGGGTTAATTATGTACGAAATTAGTTGTTTGGGTGGCAAACTGCAGGGTATTCAGGGTCTAGACTCTCTTCACCCATGGCTGTGGTTGAGCCACGGGCATTGTCATATCAGGGGAAGGAACAGCATATTTAGAGCGCCAGTACTACGGAAGCGAGAACAGCCAACGTTTCCTGGTATATGGTAATATTTGTTCTAATGTTACCATATTTTTAATATCATCGCTCTCCTACTGTCGTCATTTACTCCGAGTGTTCATCTTGCACTTGTGGTGTTCAGCTACCCTATTGAAGATCTCAAGATTGAGAACACCAACCGTCCCATATCGCAATCCTTGTTCGCATCACTCTTTATTCTTCAAACTCGCTCTATAGAGAGCAAGATGGTATGGTCACTGACGAGCGATAAACATCGTATCATGTTTCACACTCCGTCTTGAGCAGTTGTGTCACACAGCAGGTAGGCTTGTTCAAGTCAACCATGTGTCTACTTCATCACACCTGACCTGACATTGGTTCATTGCCATTCAGTGTGATGTGTTATCGGTGAATCACCACCATGAGGCTCACATATTGTCCCTTGCGTTCATCTCATCTGCGAGGTTGAACATCGATACAACAACCCAACACATCGACCAGCACACTCACCAGTATGAGCTTTAGTGACCGTTCTTTTACATCCAGGTAGACGTTTTTGAACTCAAAATATGTTCGCCAATGTTCACCAGTGTCTAAGCCTTGGTATTCCCCAGCTTACGGTTTGTCACTATTTATAAACTCGACGCCTTCCCCTTCGCCTCCCACCAGCCCATTTGCTCTCAGAGTATCACTGTTCAGACTCAGTCTATTGTTTTTACACGTAAGCGAACGAGCCCCGGGCGTACGCGTGTGTCCACTTGCTTCTGGGTCGGTCATCTCTGAACAACGGCTCATCACTCCTGTGATGAGACGGTCTTGGCCAGGACACATCACGGATCAACCGGGTAGACAGTGAAACGCACCATCCAAGTCAGAGTTCCGTAGAAGTTCCTCGGCCAATAGATTGCTGCCTTCCATATTCTGTCGAGAGCCATCACTCTAATGGTGTTCTTCTTCATGGCAGTTGAACTCCCAAACAGCTACAGAACCTCGAAGAGCATCAATAGAACTAATTCGGATAACACATATTGCTCATAGCAACCGATGAGCTCTTATCATCTTCCCTCATATTCCTCAATGTAATTCACCTCAGGACCAACATCGCCGTGCATCGCCGAACATCGCCGCATATAATCATCTCATGAGAGAACGCCTGAAAAACACCATGATAACAGTCTCACCAGTGAAGAACCGAGTATTTCTCCCCGACTATAAATTAGCTCAGTGCCCCTCTCAAACCATCCATTCTTCCCCAAACCCGCAAACACATTCGACGAGAGAGCAAGCGACACGACCAACGTTAACTCTGCCACCACCGACCGCTTGCTTTTTCTTACACTACCCCCTTATTTCCGAGCCTTCATCATGTCTCGGAACTCTACTAATAATACTGTCGCGCGAGGCACTACCCCCAAGGAGACCAACCAGTCTTCCGCCCAGGGTGCTGCCTCCAACACCAACGACGGGGCCAACTCTACCAACGTCGGTCACCCTCGGAACCACACTCGTCGCAGCGACCCGCGCGACCTAATCATTATCGAGGCCTCTGACAATACCCCCAAGGAGGAGCCAGTCATGGTTCATCGCACCCGCCCCCGAGGCCGTCCCGTCAGCCCAAATGACCTTGCCCACATCGACCTCTCCAACCTAACCCCCCAAGAGGAGCCAGTCATGGTTTCTCGCGAAGAGGTCATCGACGATGAGTGGATCAAGGAATTCCCCAAGGACAACCAAAAGGAAGCTGACAACGCCCAGGGGTCTCGCGAGTAGAATACCGAGAACCTCCAGGATGCCGACGACATGGTCCATAACGGCCTGGAAGTCCACTTCCTCGATGATGATGATGGAATTGAGGCCGATGACGAGTTCGAAGTCGTAGATTACCTCAGTTATGAGGATTTGGTTGAGCTTGAGTGGCTCGATCATAATGCTGTCGCCGAGCTGTTCCTGCTCTTCCCCTTGGGCTGCGTGGCTATTGACCAGCTCGGCCGAGTCCAGCCCGGCCCCCAGTAAGTTTGACTGTATTGACAAGTTGTGAATGGTGACTGATTAAGTAGCGCTGACCTAACAAATCAACCCCCCGTGAGGTGGGAACATGATAGCCCGGGTTTAAGAACACGAAGAAACTCGAGTGAACAAACGACAGAACGGATAGGGGCCTTTTCCTTTGTTAATGAGTTCCAATCACCACAATAGACTGCCGAAGGCTGAGGAATAGAGAAACCCTCGGTAGTGATATAGATAGATAGATTCTTAGATAGAGAATCACTAGACTTGACTAGGTAATAATAGACTTGTTTGAACACTTGTACCTCCATCAATGTGAATTGATATTGTTTTACACTCTGGCACCATTAGAAGTAAAGCTTTGTAGCTTGCCATCATCTGCCATCCATTGAGGCCTTCTTGGTCCTCCCAAAATGCATAAACATGTCTAAACATGACCATGGCCACCCATTCATCAACACCTAACCATGATCTGGACTCCCTTCTGCGCCTTGCTCCATCAGACATGAGGGTCCACAAGCTCCCAGTCGTTGATGAGATGACCCTCACTTCCGCACATCAGAGGACTGTCAGTCGAACGAGCCACCTTGTCAAGGGCCTTTTCCATGTTTCCATCAGAGCGGCTGCTGCTAGGCGTGAACGTGCCCGAGCCGCGCTCATCGGTCAGGCCGCCCGACGTTGAAGAGACAATACTGCGCTCTGCGTCTTTCTATTCCGCATTTCGCTCTGTCCCTCCACGCCAGAGACCGTAGAAGCCCTCGCAGTTCTTCCACAACTTGATGGTTCCATCCTCTGATCCAGTCGCGTATAGCTTGCCGTCAGGGGCAAAGGCGATGGACCAGATAGGGCCGTGGTGTCCCTTGTGTGTATCGATTTCCACCTCGTCGTCGTAGCGAATCACCTTGGCCCACGTTCCGGGTTCCTCACCGACAACTAGCTTTCGACCTTTAACGTCAAGTGAAACGCTGGCAATCGTGTAAGGGAGAACGATGCGCTTCAGCTCGTCCATAGCTCGGTCACCGCCCCAAAAGTACACCGTCTTTCCAGCTGACACAGCAAGCACTGGCTTTCCGCCGCCAATGTCGTTGGGCGAGCTGTATTCGTGTGCCACCGAAACCATCTCACAGGACTTGATGTCTCCATCAAGCACCTCATGACGGATGCAGGCACGGCTTGGCAGGTCGAGCCATCGAATTGTCTTGTCCGAAGCGGTTACAACAATGTTGGGGTCCTGGGTCCAGCAGATAAACTTGATGGAGCCGGTGTGAACACCCTCGCCAATCTCGAAGCCCGCCGAGGCGGGAATGACGGCCGGAGATCCAGAACCGGAGGCAGCGAGCTCCGTAAGGTCAAAGACACGAAGCTTCTTTTCCATGCCACCCGTGGCGACGAGGTCAGAGTTGTCCGGGGGGTATGCGACAGCGCGAACAATGTGGTCGTGCTGAAGGGTGTACAGCAATTCGCCCGTGTGAGTGTCCCAAATCTTGCTACACCGCGTAAGCGACACCGATGATCGAAATTGAGACAGACTTACGCAGTAAAGTCGGCCGACGCTGTGGCAGCGTTCGAGTTGTTGGGGCTTAGTCTAGCTTGCCAAACAGCACCCTTGTGACCGATAAAGGTGCCGATCCTGGACGAGTCAGAGGGGCCAAGAGACTCGAGGATCAAGTTTCATACCAGTCGCCAGTGATACCATCACGGAGCATTGGATTTCCATCTAGTGCGCAGTCACAGTCAGCACTTATCCTGCAGGAGAGAAACAGGCGGCTCACCTTTGCAGGCCGAGATCATGTAATACGTATCATCCTTTTCCAGGGTGGAGAACGCAATGTGAGGAACAGGTCGGGAGTGACCGTGACAGGTCAGAGGAACATATTGTCTAGGTTCAGAAGCCATCGCGACAGAGTTGAATGTTGATGAGAAACGGTCGTGTCTCTTGCCGAAGCCGGAGGGAAGGTCTAAGCGGGTTTTTGGGAAGGATGGTCCGAGGCGAGGCGAGGCGAGGTCGTGAAACGGCAGGAGACGTCTGGCCTGATAGGGACAGACAGCTTTCTGTCAGAGGTTCAAGTCAAAGGAGAGTATCGTTCGTAACGGTCGTTAAGCTTCGTGAAGAGCGGTCTGTGTCGTGACTCGTGGGAGCAATTGTCGCGTGTCGTCGCAGGAGTGTGGAGCGTCTAGAGCAATGACGGAGTTTCAAGGAGGGGAAAAGCGAAGAGAGGATCGGAGACGGTGAATCAATCAATCAATCGTGATAGAGTCGGGGCGTGTCGCAAGGCACAAGGCAAGCCTAAGAAGCGTGATCGTGCCCAAGATCAAAGCCCCCGCTGAGATGGAAGCAAGGGAAGAGAATAAGAAAAAGAGAAGAGAGGCGGAGAAGAGGGAGGGCGGTGGATGGATGGAATTTGTCACTGGAAATCTTCGCGAAGGAAGGACGGACAGGACAGGGCAGGGAACAGCGGCGCGCAATCCAAAGAAGGAGGGTCGCGCTTGCCCAACTTGTACAGCGGGGTTGAGCGGTGGAGCCTGGCATGGAAGGAAGTCTCGAAAACGGGCAGGTGTGACGGACTGATTCTGCACCGCCACAGGGCGGGGTAATGTCATGTTCTCAATTTGGTAGCCAACGCCTACACTAACATTGTTCATACTGGAGTCTGAGAGTCTATCAACTGTTGCAGACTATATCAAGGTCAATCTGGATCCATAGCAAGGCATGTCGAATCTCATGCTCCCTCAGTCTTGATCTCAATGTCTTGAATCAGCCTCATCGTCTTCTGGCGCCACGGATCCCCAACAGCGCAGGCCCACTCATGCTTCACCCAAGCTCTAACCCCCAATCTCGGTGCCTCGCGGCCATCGAGCAAGCAAAGGACAGCTCTAATCAGTCGTGAGACCTCAGGCTTGGAAAGCCCAGAAGAAAGACCGTGATGGAACCGGCGTGCAAGTTCACTCCCTCTCATCATGTCAGCAAGATCTTCACTGCCCTGACGTCTCAAGCACGTGGAGAGAAGCTTGTCATCTGCACAAAGGCCTGCAACCCCTCCATGCAGGTTGCCAAGGTTGGCCGTGAACAAAGAGGGACCAAATGCCTCGCTCGCCGGAACAAAGCGCGCATACTGCCAATCAATGACGGCAGTGATGTTGTAGTCCTTGTCGACAAGTAGATGATCCCCCAGATCGTCAGCGTGCTTCAGATAGAACGGGCCAAAGCCTGGGGGGGTATTTGCCAGTACGGGGGCAACTCGATCTCTCAGCAGACGGTAAAACAGGAAGGCCTCCTTGGCATGTTCTGGGTAGAGCTGCCCGTCTGCAACTAAATGCATCTGATGCTCTGCGATCGAAGTAAAATAGTCATCCGACGTGTGAAAAGGTCCATGTTGTTCAAGTCTATGATCCCGATTGCTTGCGATGGGTCCTTGTCTCATCATTCCGTCGCTTGGGAAGAAGGAGAAAGCTTGCGTTCGAGGATGATGGCTGATCTCGATGAGAATTCTGGCGTACTGGTTGTAGACATGTGTCTTTTGTTCGTTGGTGGCAAGCTGAGGGTTGAATGGCCGCCCTGGCATGGCATCTTCGAGGATGTAGCTCACCCCGACTAGGTTCTCAGGATCGGAAGCGAGTCCATACCCATGAGCCCTTGGGGTAGGAAAGCTGACACTCTCCAACCATTTGAGTGTAGCGTACTCGCTCTCGACCACGTACTCAGCAACTTCCCGGGGAGTGCTTTCAGAGGTTGAGTTCCGAGGCATTCGAGCGAGCCACACCACTCCATCTTCAAACAGAATCCAGGCGTGGTAGTTGGAAGTACCCATCATTGAACCACGTCCGGTGTGCTTTCCAGGACAAAACGCGCAGCATTTACCGTCGCGGAGAGAACTGGCAACTTGCAAAAGCTGAGACACATTCAATTGGGTGAGGATAGCCTCGACCTCGTTGCGCGCTTCTGTCACGTCGTCATCATCGGACATCTTGTCTCATTAGCATATATCCAGATAGATTCCTTGATAAGAACTTACATGGTCGTCTGGAGAACAACGGTGATACCGGGGAAGCATGTGAATAGCACACAAATCGTTCAAACAGGAACGACATCTTGGTCCACGGACGCTTGGTCGAGTGCAGTACCGGTATGAGCATCTAGCGAAGCGAGGGACCGCTGGGAGAGGGTTTGGGACCCGAGTTGACATCTCTCTCACCTGAGCGGCCACGAAAGGGTCGTTCCTCCACTCAAACAAACTGTCATCCCACCATTTGTCCCAATCGAGAGGTTGGCCTTCAAAGGTGGCAACCAAGCCTTGAAATGCGCCGATAGCCTCGCAGTGATCAAAGCTCACCGCCATCCCTAAGCCAAACATAAGTCGACGGATCTCATCGGACTTATAGAAGTTGAACGGTGATCCACGATGTTGTAGTTCTCGGTCCAAGAATCTGTCCTCGTTGGTCAGTCCGACGTCGCCGAAGAATAGATCGTTGATATTCGAGGACATGACCGAAGGACCAAAGGTCTCGTATGCCGGCAGGATTCTCGCAAAGGTCCAACTAATGACACCCGTGATTTGAAAGTCATCATCGACAAGGAGGTGGCTGCCTTTATCGTCGGGGTGCTTGAGGAAAAAGGGGCCCGCGTTGACCTGTCCCCATCTGTTCAACCAAACCCCAGTTTTGATCTGTCGCAGAATGTACTTGAACATGATGTATGCGTCAAGCGAGAAATCGGCAAAGATTTGCCCTTCAGTGATGAGCTTGAGGTGTGCAACAGCCCAGGAACTATAGATGTCCTCGGCATGTTTGAATGGGCCCATGCAAGGTAGCATTGCCGTGTTGTCACTCGCCATGGGGTCAACTTTGATTGTTCCGTCATGGTCGAACCCCAAGGATCCCGACTCTTCAAAAGGATGCGAGGTCAGGGTGCAGAGAATATCAGCCCATTGACTCAAGACTTTGGCCTTTTGCTCCTCGGAGGGCGAGCGAGAGTCAAAGGGTTGTCCAGGCATCATGTCGATGAACATGAAGGCAACGCCAACATCGTTCTGTGGATCATCGTACAGACCATACCCATGTAGACGTGGTGCAGGTAAATCAACAGACTCGAGCCATCGAAGTGTTGCGCATTCGCTAGCCAGAACTTCGTTGCCGAGTTGTTTGTCAAAAGACCAGTATGTCTCGCGTGGAATTCTGGCAAGCCAAACAGTCCCATCCTCAAAGATCAACTGGAGATGGATGTGCCTGTCTCCCATCAGGTGGTAGCCCATGGGATCTTCATCGTTGAGTTGACATGCCTTGCCTCCAGAAAGCTCTGTTGCGCGCTTCACGAGAGCAGCATGGTTGATCTTGTTGCTCAGGGCAGTCAACTCTGCTGTTCGGGCAGCGACTAATTCGTCACGACCGAGAGCCGAGTCCTTGAGACAGGCTTAGAAGATTGATTTTTGGCACGGGAAATGGACCTTACCTTGCACGGGTGGTGAACCCCCTTAACATGGCTTGAGCAATACATGGCTTCGCATCGCTCACAACCCCCGAAATCGATAGCAGCCGCGTTTTGACATCCGTCAACGACGCAAGCCCAATAAGGGGACATGGTGCTGGGAGATTCAGGGAGAAAAGGCTGGTTTCAAGTGGACAAGGCTCGGCACGGAAAAAGCAGTCCTGGCAAAAACAAGGCTCTGGAGAGCGTAATGGGAAAAGGACAGACGGCGGGCTGGGGGGGAGAGAGGACAGCAATATAATGGACAAGCACGGCAGCCATTTGGGCTCGGTGAGACATGGCGACCAATGGCTTCTGAGACAGACTCATTGTATTGGTTCCCCGCATTGTGATTATGTGTGATAGCCTTTCTCTTCGGGTATTGCAAGATTAGAGGGGCGCGGCCGGTGTGTTGAGGCGATCAAGGTCTTGGATCGGCTGCATCACTAGTCTCCACCACATCGTGAAGGTGTCGATGAGATTCGCTAACCCATGTTGACACGGCAGGTTGAAATAGCCTGTGAGGGCGGCACGGCACGGGATGAAGGGAGAAAGCCTTTTTCACCGCGGAACCGGACCGCAAGCAACTTGAAGCTAAGGTGGAGGTGGCTGATATCGGTGACGCAGTGTGGCTGGAGCTCATGCAACGAGGGGCTCGGCTTAGCTCCTACAGGCCAGTCTATCCCGCCATGTTCCAGTATCATCATCTATCAGCTTCCATCATCGACCATCCTTTGAGTACAACGTTACGATTTGTCAAGCTCTAGGCTGCACTGCATTCATAGTTCTTTGACGTTTCTTCGTTGTTTACGAGATAGCAAGCAAGCCTTGTCTTTCCTTCCCCCCATAATCACCACATTAGACTACCCCTCGCAGAGCGGTGTCCCGTCCCATACTCCCCCCTGCAACCCAAGACCAAGATGGCCGACTTTAAGTTGTCGGCGCAATTGGTTGGCCATGAATCTGATGTGCGCCTTTCCTACACATTCGGTCTTTTCAAGTACTAACAGTTCTCTTAGGTCCGAGCCGTCAGCTTCCCATTCCCCGATACCGTCCTAACTGCCTCCCGCGACTGCACCGTCCGTGTATGGCGTCGCAACCAAGACTCCCCTCCATCGTTCGATCCATCCCTCCTTAGTCGAGGCTCCGAATACATCAACTCTGTCGCCTACTTCCCTCCCTCAAGCGACCGTCCAGATGGTCTTGTCCTGTCCGGCGGCAAGGATACCATCATCGAGGCCAAGTCACCCAAGGCAACCAGCTCTGACAACGCCGAGCGTCTTCTTGTCGGACACGCTCACAACGTCTGCGCCCTCAACGTCGCACCAAACGGTACATATGCAGTCTCTGGCGGCTGGGATGGTCAGGCTCGTGTGTGGAATCCCCAAAAGTGGGAGACGGAGCTCATGCTCACGGGCCATGAAAGCATGGCGGTCTGGGCTGTCCTTGCAGTGGATGACCACACCGTGTTGACAGGTTGTGCCGACAAGAATATTCGCATCTTCGATCTACGACAATCTGTAGCTGGAGAGGTGTCGCCAAAGTCAACGATCCACACACCCGACGTTGTCCGTGCTCTCACCCTGGTACCCGAAGGCCACCCCAGCGGCGCAGACATTGCGAGCGCCAGCAACGACGGAACCATTCGCTTGTGGAAGTTTAACGGTCAACAGGTCGCCGAGCTCCATGGCCACGAAAGCTTTGTCTACAGCTTGGCTAGCCTTCCCACCGGTGAGCTTGTCAGCTCTGGAGAGGACCGAACCGTCAGGATATGGAGGGGCACAGAGTGTGTCCAGACCATCACCCACCCCGCCATCTCGGTGTGGACGGTGGCATCCAACCACGAAACCGGCGATATTGTTACAGGCGCAAGTGATAGCATTTCTCGCGTCTTCACTCGAAGTCCCGAACGGACAGCCGACGAGGCGACACTCAAGGAGTTTGAGGAATCCGTCAAGGCGTCGGCGATCCCTCAGCAACAGGTTGGAGGTATCAACAAGGAGAAGCTTCCTGGCCCAGAGTTCTTGACCTCCAAGTCCGGCACCAAGGAGGGCCAAGTACAGATGATCAAGGAAGACAATGGATCTGTTACGGCTCACACGTGGTCCATGAGCCAGCAACAATGGATCAACGTTGGCACTGTCGTTGACGCTGCTGCCAGTACAGGCAAGAAGGTCGAGTACCAAGGACAGATGTACGACTACGTCTTTGACGTTGACATTGAGGATGGAAAGCCTCCGTTGAAGCTCCCCTATAATCTCTCTGAGAACCCTTACGACCGGGCAACCAAGTTCCTTGGCGACAATGAGCTGCCCATCTCATACCTCGACAACGTGGCCAACTTTATCACGGAGAACACCAAGGGAGCTACTCTCGGCCAGACATCTGGGCCTAGCGGACCCGATCCTCTTGGAACTGAGTCAAGATACCGACCTGGTGAGGATACCCAGCCCAAGGTACTTCCTCAAAAAGGAATACCTCAACATCACGGCCGCCAAGTATGAAGGTAAGCAGTTCACTCCAACAGACTCATGATATGGACTAACAGATTGGCAGCAATCTTCAACAAGATCCTCACCATCAACAAGAACATGGTTTCGTCCGGCCGCAAAGACGCAGCCCTCAACCCATCAGACGAATCTGTCCTCAATGACCTCCGCTCCGCTCTCGAATCATCCCGACCAGTCCCCCAAAGCGCACTCCCTCTGCTCGTCCGCATCCTAACCCAATGGCCCTACTCGGACCGCCTTGCTGGCCTTGATCTTCTCCGATGTGTGGCAAAGTACCCTCTCGCCGCCCAATTCTCCGACCCAGAGGTTGGCTCTCTACTCGACCTCGCAATCGCAGCAGCTCTTCCAGACGGCGAGAAGCCCAGCGACAATGCTTCCATGATGGGCCTCCGAACACTCGCAAACATGTTTTCGTCGGCTAATGGCCGATCAATCATCAGCGCGCAGTCGGACAAGGCCATCGCCCTCCTCGAGCGTATCGTTGGTGTCTCTTCAGACCCCATCGGACCCTACAACCGCAACGTCCTCATCGCCACTACCACAGCAGCCATTAATCTCTCCGTCCTCGTCCACCGCGAGCGTCTCCTCACACCAGACCAGCGTCGCCGTCTCGCTGTTGTACTTGGAGCCATCCTCTCCCGTGACGGTCAAACCGACTCGGAGGTCCTATACCGCGCCCTTGTAGCCTTGGGCACTCTTCTCTCCGCTTCCAAGGCCGAGATCAAAGGTCTTGGCGTCAAGGGGTGGATCCAGGGTGCCGCTTCGGGCAACGTAGAGGACCGCGTCAAGGCCGTCGCTGCCGAGTGCGCCAAGATAGCTCCGTAGATGTGATTGTGACGAGAACTGTAACTCGGCGGCTATTGGGGGCCGCCAAGACCCGGATGGATCTGGTTCCACTCGAGATTGCAGACGGGACGGACGGATATACGGAGTTGGTTTGTGTACGGATTACATAGAAGTAGAAGCATTCAGAGAATACATGATCCATCCTGGCCTTTTTCTCTCGACCGTGAATTGCGTGGCTCACGATATTCTCTCATATCAGAACCAGTTACCCACCAAGATATGACCAAGTACACAATATCACGTCCCTCATCATTCACGAGATTCTCAATGTTAAACTTCATAATCGTAGATTCATGTCTCTTACATCAAGACACCTCATCTCATTCCATTTCCTCGAGATGAAACCACCACCCATCAGGACATTGTTGGTCCAAAGGAATGAAGCAAAAAGAAAGTATTAAAAAAAAATAGCTCCTCCAACACCATAACAAAAACTTGCGATATCATCTAGCCCAGACTTGGGGAGGGTGTATTATCAGACAAATAATAGAAACTCCGTGGGGATATATAATTCCCCAATTCCAAAAAAACGCCATGCATGAGTTGCCCAAATATACATTTTTCTTCTTCAAAATCTCATCCCTCATGCGAAGGAGAGAGCCCATAGAGCTGCGCCTACGAGAGGTAGTAGGGTGGCCCAGCTTACTTGATGAGGGGCCCTTGCGCTCGAATCTTTGACGTATTCGTCTGAGCCGGATGCCTTGGTCGTGATGGTAAAGACCTCTGCGAAGCCAATGTCGGTCGAGTTGAAGCAGTTTGTCTTGTTTACCTCGGCGAGTCTCTTGTCTCCTGGTTCGGCAAAGATGATGTCGACGCACTAAGAACAACATTTGTTAGCTCCAAGCTTTCCCGAGTCAGTGTCAAAGCTGGTACGTACAGAGTAAAGAGCAGCGCCGTGAATGGCAAGCTCGACAATTTGGATGGTCGCCTTATCGCCAGCCTTTACCGTCGTGTTCTTGGGCAGAGGCACCTGAGGAAGACAAATAGTTCCGGGGAAGGGGTTGTTGGTGGGACCAAGAATCTGGAACTGAGGAACCATGAGAAGGGTCATGTTTGCAGGGCCGCCGTCTGGACCGTCATCTCCGAATCCCATGTTGATGTAGGCAAAGGCAGTCTCGTGGCCTCGGAACCATCCAGGTTGGAAGGCGATGGCACCTCCTCTCGTGGGCCAGTAAGTGCGATTCTGTGTTACGTTGTGTCCACCACCTGCGCCGCGAGTCAATGGGGTCGTTCTGGAGAAGCTTGAGGAGATAGGTCACGTACATGGGTACATCCATTGCATGCCGTAGGGAAAGGTTGCGTTGGTGATCAAGTTGTTTCCTCTCCATCCTGGGTAGGTAATGACACTATGTGCCGAGACGACGGCCGCGAGGACGATGGTGATGAGAGCTGAGGAACGCATATTTGCTGTGTTGTGAGGGTCGACGAGAGGTTTGTCGAGAATTGTAAGCTCGTAGATACAAGTGGTTCGATCCGAGCTGTATTAAGAGTGGCTGGTCTCTTGTCAAGTCGGTGATGCGTGCTTGGTCCCAAGAATTCAAGGCTCAGCCTCTTCAGTTCTTGGACATTTCAAGTCAGGCTGAGCAAGCTTCTCGCAAGGGAAAAGGAAAAATGTACGGAGCGCTAGAGGAGTGAAATGGAGATCCGGGAGTGAAAGGAGGAGTCGATTGCTGGGCGGGCCGCATGGGCGTGGGCAAGTCTTAAGGCGCTGGGGGCCATAATCCAGCCGCCCGACCTTGCATGCAAGCACTTATTTTTCTCGGATTTCACAGAGGGGAACAAAGTCCCCAGTGTGATGTCCCTCTGGCGGCGCGGAGCGGCCCAGTCAGAGGCCGTTGAACAAGGCCGCGATGCATGCCGGAGGGTATGACCCCTGCCTCGCCCGCCAATAGGATGCAACGTCGAGGTGACTGGCGCACGTTGCCATCGTGTCTTTGCTGGTCCTCGGGCTCTGGTTGGAGAAGAGCGGGATGGGTTTAAGCGCCGGCACTATTCCAGAGATGGAGGTGTTGGAGACCAAGGCGTCCAATGATTAACAGCTAGGAGGGATTGAAGCAGGGGTAGCACATCGGGACTGAGGGGCGATAAACCAGGGGACACGAAGCCGGCGGAGGTTGGTCCTTGCCTCGAGGCCTTTTTCAAGGCCAAAGATAGGTTCGAGACGCTTGTCAAGAGGACATTTAACTGCCGCTCCCCCCCTTCCACCATCGACTGACTTTGTGATGGTATCGGATGAGTTCGAGCCGGTATTGCCATCCTTTACCATGCTCATCTGGTTCTTTTGCCGTTGAAACACAAAACAAGGTGTCCCCACTGGATCCGCGCAGCCGCCCAAGATCCATGTGAAGGCTATCTGTCTGTTCCGAGGATCCGTGTCCGTCAGCAAAGCATTGCTCTGTACCCTGCGCAAACAGGTGACTCTACTGTGATACCCGGGACAGCTCGTTCGACAATAGGCGCCCAGTAGGACAAGTCACACCGATGAGCAAAGAGGCACAGCTCGTAGGTATCCCGTATCGGCGTCGGGATATTCGGGCGCCATTTGTCCACAAGACGCGCAATATTTGCAACAGCAATCTTCGTAACATTGAAGGACAAAGTCTCATAAATGGCGAGACATGTACAAATTAATAGAAGGCAATTAGAAAATCTTGTTGAAGATAACAAACCCAATCAGCATTGACTTTTGTCCCGAGTGTTTGGGAAAAGACGCCACCAAAGAGATCGGCAGGTCCCTCACCGGGGTCACTCACCGAGCTTCACCTTGAAAGGTGGGGTTGGGGAAATCTCAGCATCTTGAATGCACTTCACAAAAGTCAAGCGCCAGCAGATCCAACTACCCTAGACCGTTTGCTTTGCTTGTGTTTCATTCATTATTTCTCTTCTCGGTGGATTATTTCAAGATATCTAGATTCTCCTTTTGTCACCAGCATCTCGTCCTTCACCATGCCCTCTCAAGACAAACCCGACACACAAGAATGGACACACGTCACCCGCAAATCACAAAAATCCCGTCCAAACAAGACCCCCTCTCACGCTCACATCAACTCCCTCCCCATAACACCCCGCACCGACAACCTCCGCTCCCCGTCAGACCTCGAAGCCGACTACCGCCGCATCCGTGACCGGTGGGAAGCCGAACCACGCCTCCGCGAGCTGGTCTCTTCAAAGGCATCCCACATCAAGACAGTTTCCCGGGCTGTGAACCTCGGCGTCGGGACGTTTGATCCTGTCGATGGATCTTGGGAAGCCAAAAGATCTGCGTTTGTGCAACTTGCTGCATTTCTAGTCATGGTTGAAGAACTAGGTTAGTCACCCCAGCACAGGAAAACAGACACTTGAACTAATGTTCCTCTATAGAAAGGATAACGGAGAAAAAGATAGACTGTTTCTTTCAAGACCCAGTCTTCAACACCTCAGACAAAACTTTCCTCAAAAACCTAGGCCACAAAGTCGTCGAGACACCAGAAGGCTGCGAGATGATCGATCAAGATACCTTCTTCTTTGGAGCTCACCTTTACAAGCCCATCTATGCCATGGCGTTGGAAAAGAACCTACCTGTCATATTTGTAGGAACAGGTTGGGAAGTTTGGGATGAGTGAGTTTTTTTCTTCGTTTGTTTTGTTGTTGCTGTGATTACTGATGGGGTTGGTAGTTTGTTTGCGACGGAGGGGCTTGGGAGGATGGAGGTGATGCATAAGTCGTATGGAAAGAGTGAATTCCCGCAGGAGTCTTTTGATTCGGCTTTTTCGAGCACGTGTATTTACTGGAAGTCTGTTGCAGAGCCTGAGATGGTGTCCGAGGGGGAGATAGAAAAAGGGGCAGGAGGGGGAAAAGGAAGAAGAGGGAGAGGTGTCTAGTAAAGAGGAATCTACAACTACTTCATAACTAAACCTCCACTCTTACAAGTGTGTATACCGCCTGTATTCCTCCCATGGTATGGGGTTGATATCTCGAGCGAGTGTGAATCACAGACTGTAGACGATTCGCACTAACACTCAGCTAACTCATGGTCCTCAGACTCTTCTCTCTTCTAATTCTCCCCTCTTCATCTTCACTCGCAACCCTCGGACTCTTCTCAGACTCTTCCTCATTCATATTCATCATAACTCTCAGGTTCTTCTACTTCTTCCTCTTTCATCTTCCCTCGCGATCATCAGAGACTCCTCCTTCACCTTCACCTACCATCATCAGAGGCCCGTCTAGCCCTTTCTCCATCGCCTTGAGAGAAACTCTCAGGGCCTTTTCTAATACTTCTTTCTCTTTGCAAACGATCGTCAAACTCTCCCTCCTACATCTTCTCTGACGCTCTTCAGAGACTTGTCCAACAACTTCCTTCATCATAACTCACAGCGTTCTTTGCTCTAAGATCCTCAAAGTCTTTCTCAAAACTCCCTCATCTTTGGATCAGGATCATTAGACCACCTACTCTAACATCTTCATCTTTTACTCAGAGGCTCCTATAAGATCCCCTTCTTTCCATTAAACCGCAATCATCCGGTCCCTCTCTCAAACTCTTCCTCACCACCTTCAACATCAAACAACCCGACCACCCCTCAACAACGACTTTCAGTTGTGGATTACCGATTGATTCTTCCCATTTCAGGCAATCGACAACAATCTTCTAACACTTTCCCACAAAAGACAAATTCGGTTCGCGTTTTACTGTTCTCCCCTTCTCTTCAAGCTACCCCCACCCTTCCTTCCTTCTCTCCCATCAACATTCCCAAACGTAAACACCCACAAATTTTCCCTTCTTCAAACAACTTTCACAACGCACTCAAAACCTCATCCAACAAAAATGGCCGACTCTCCCTCTTCAGACGACTCCAAACGCCCCGGTCCCAAGATCCGTGAGGCAGAGTATCAAGCTCTCTGGCAGGTTTGCGATCGCACCGCTCGCAAGAACGAATACAAGTACGCCGACTACGCTACCCGTCGAGCTATCCTGGAAGAGGCTTGTCACGCTCTCATGGGCAGACGGTAGGCTTATCCTTTTCTAACTTCTACCTGATCGTTAACTGATACGGTTGTAGTCGTGACGCAGGAAAGATCATTTGCAACACGAGTATCCCCGAGATGGTCGATCGTCACCTCAAGCGAGAGGCTCACTCACGCATCATCCACGAGGCCCGCGTCACGGGTCAACTGCCAGATTCCCCAGGACCTGTTGCCAGGACTATTCGGTCTGCTACTCCCCAGGGTGGCTTGGCTGACCCTCAGTCCATGGCCGACCAGCCCATGGGTCGCATCGCCCTACCTTTCGGCAGCAACAGCCAGCCCTACGCTGCCAACATTGACCCCAACCCTCTGACCCTCCGCAACGAGATCGTCGCCCTGCGTCAGGAGTTGGTCCGTCAGAATGATGACAACCATACCATCATGGCCCACCTGCGAAGCCTAGGTGCCCGTCTTTCTGTCGTCGAGAGTGAGCTCATCGAGCTGCGTGGTATCCGGGGCCAGGTTCACGGCGGACTCTCGTTCAACGAGATGGATGTCCATCTCAGACAGACAGACACCCGCCCACGATCGGTCGCGATGGGTGAGAATGGTCTCCACCACGTCAGTGAGCATGAGCAGAGAGGTGCTACTACTACTACTGCCCAGATGAACGAGGGCGACATTCACTTCCGGCCGTCTTCCAACTACACCTACGAGAGCGACGCCCGCCACCGGGCTCCCGGCCTGTTCTCCCACGGCACCTACCCCGGCCCCATGTACTCCGATGAGGGCATCGACGGACCTAGCTTCAGCTCCCGATCCCGAGAGAGACGCCCCGTCACGCCCCGGAGCCAGACTCACGGTCGGGATGATATGGGCCGAGAGAACATCTAAAAAGGAGTCAACAGGCCTCTAATGTGGGGATATCGGAGCTCTAATGGGAGGATATCGGAGCTTTAACTGGAGTCTGAACTATCGGCGCTATTGGGCCCTTGGACGGGGGGAGTTATTTGCAATAATGGTGGGACAGTATCATTGATGACAATAATGGTTGATGACGACGGATATACCCTACATGAACGCTACAGATGAATTAGCTAGCTCTACCTACATACATGGAAATGGGCAAACTGGGCCTTGACTGCACTCATTCCGAGCTTCAGGCAGAAATAGTAAAAAGACCCGAGGTTTTCTCTATTATTAAATGAGCTTATATACTTTTTGTTATAGCTTGATGCGTTGCCCTCTGTAGACAATCGTGTTGTTAGGTAGCTTAATAGTCCCATCGCCGAGGTTGGTCGATTGTCTGAACAGCAAGGAAGTCATCGCCAATGCGCCAACACTTCACAATTATGGCCTCTTTGAAGTAAAATATTGATCGCCCAACACTATTCTTAGCTTCTAATTGACCTGATTAGCCACTGAGTCATCACCGTGATGATGCTGCATTTGCAGTCGAGACCTGGGTAGTCCAAGATCGAGGCCAAGAGTCGATCGGGTCAAAGTTGATCTGAGCTTACATAGTTCCTTAATGATAGGTCATACTGGGGATGCCGAGCCCAGTGGTAGGGTATGGAATTATCCAGCCCGAGTACAATGGCTGCAGATACTCCCTTCATGCAAGGGCTAGGCACAGAAGTCCAAAGAAAGTCACTCTATCGCTTTGTTCAATTGTCATTGGCCACTTCATATCGAATCAAATTGTACTCGACCTTCCGACAATTGCACCAGCCGAAACTCAATTACCTGTCCCGGATCCGAAGCAACGATCTCGCCTCCCTGCGCAGAGAGACAACAAGACTAGAACCAACAGCGCGTCTCAGACACGCGGGAAACTTCGGTTACGTCCTTCAATCAAAACTGCTCACAACTGCCGTCCTGTTTGTTCGACTTTGAGCCATCTGATTTGCTCCTCCCCAGAGCCTGGTTTTGTCGAGTATCCAGTCATGATCTCCCGGGCGCGCCACAAGTTTGCTTCTGTTGGCTCCAGGCCAAGACCGAAACGTGATTAAGAACCACTGCCTGTACGCGGCCCCGACAAGTCATTGCTGGGAGGGGAAAGGGTTTTAATCACCGCCTGTTGGGTAACTCACTCGAACCCCGCGAGCAGTGCGTGCAGCTACCTACGTTTCGCCATCACAAACGCGACCATGTTCAAGAACAGCCCTCGACCAGCGCCTACACACGACACGGATCCTTCTACGGATGAAGAGGATCATGTACCGTTCATCAGCGAAGAACATGATCCGTTGATACCTTCTTCTTCCGACGTTGACCGGACTTTCCGCGACGGAAAGGCGACGTGGGATTCTCTCTTCGAGCAAGCGAGAGGGATGCCCAGGGGTCTTTGGCCAACGGGCATGTTGGATCCGTACATTACCCTGATGGATGTTCCCAGTCTTCCGGAGCATATTCCTATCGGTCGGGTTCTGTACGGAAGACCGCGGTGGAGCCTCTCCCCAGACCTTGCGAGTCCGAGGGGCATGGACCAGGACGATGAGGGTCCAATGCTGAGATACGGTCGTCGGTTGGGTTTTTTTCTTCTGGCTGAAGAGCCAATTCGCAGCTGTATCTCTCAGGAAGCGGCCTCGTACTCTATGGGTCTGGATTCAACCACTACCGACAGCCTTGCTGTACTGACAATGTGTTGGTCGTACATCTTGTCAGTCCGAGTCCTCGAGATGCAGGGTCGGGAAGTTCGCTACTCTTTCAACCGATTGCCACTACAGCAGCACGAGACGCCCATGATCGACCTCGTTGACGCATCACCCGCGCTCGTCAGATGGCTTTCTGCCATTCTCTGTCCTAGATTCGGCTGGGGTCCAAAGGATCAAGGAAAGCTTCCCATGTTTGCCACCTTTCTCAACCAAGATTCTCAAATCACCATTGGAGGACCTTCCTTCTCGCCCCTGGCCTTGAACTCTGCGCCAAGTTCTTCCGAAGCGATGGAGCTACTCATTGAGCTCTGCCACCTGTTTCGTCTTGGAACTGAGCCCAGCGAGGAACCCGAATGGGAAGCCATATCTCCATGTCGAGCAGGTTTCCTGGCTGCCCTCGTGCTGCCGTTCTACACCTTCATGGATCTTCAGCCACAGCTACCAACACCGCATCTCGCCAAGTCACAGCGCGACGTATTCGAAGATACCCATGAGCAAGAGATCCGGCAGTATTACAGCGACATCCGATACTTCATGGCCCTTGGCAGCCATCCTCCATCTATTGGGTCTGTCCTCTGGAGCATCTTCTGGCAGCCAGATGTCGATTGCAATCTGGTGGGACCGTGGCTGTCGTCAATACTCGAAGTGTTGGGACCGGCCATCAAGCAGAAGCATGTTGAGGTGATCTTGCAGATGTTTATCACACGTCGGCCTCGAGTGGCTATCTGGTGGATGGCCGTCTTCCTGCTGGGGGACATGACCATTTTGAATTGTATCCAAAGGTATACCAAGAAGCTAGAGGAGAATGGAGCGGTAGGGTCGATGACAGCACCTGATCCAATATCATCCGCATGGACAGGCGCGAAGCAGTCTTTCCTGGACGAGGAAAAGGACGCAACATACGGGGAGCCGTCAGACCTGGTTTCGAGGGCAGACTTGCTTCGGTGTCAGTTCGACCTCAAGCTCCAGAACTACGATTCGGTCCTCCTGTCCTGGAGACCATTCGGGTATACACAGAAAGGCCAGATTGAACTCGACCTCTGGCAGCTGTTAGAGAACAGATATGTCCGGCAGTATCACTCGTTCGTGTGGTACCCCAAGAGGACGTCGCCCACAACACCGGATTTTGGGTTCAGGCATGATACCGGGAGAGATGTGCAGGACGTCCCCGACAATTTGGACCGATCTTCTACTGGCATCATGTCGAAAGGAGACTGTCAGCCTTCCCTCAGCATCCGACCCTCGAGGATCTCGACACGAAGGATGGTGAACTTCCTAGTCGAGGACACGGCGGGCACTCGTGACTGGACGAATGCAGTCCTACCAGTGGATCAAGACCAGCTTCGATGGTTATTCCACTGGGAACATCCCGATCCGATGGGAAATAGTTCCAGCAGCAATGGGGCCGAGGATGGCCGTAAAGATGGATCAGCGTCATGGTTCTTCGTACGGGATTGGATGGCCGGGGAATTCAAGGGGTGACCAATAGAGCTCTATTAAAAGGCTACAAGGGAAAACAGGACTTGGGGATATGTAGGTAGGTATATGGATAGGTACATGGAGTATATTTACGGGTATTAAGGTGGTACATGGCATCTTAACTTTTTGTGGATGGTGTTCTTGGCCGACCGTCTTTTAACAATCGCTATTTGTGATTGTCATGATGGTAAGTGATTCACGACACCGTACTTTAACCTATGTTTGAACTTTCTATAACAATCAGAAGTCTATATATTAGGCTAAAGAGTGAATCTATTGCCAGCTCTAAGCATAATCAACATTATTATGCAAAGCTAGCAATGAGATGATTCCGGACCCGGCGCATCATGTTACCATTCAAAGACAATGCTTACCCTACAACCATGACGGCAGCCAATCAAAGACACAAGGAATTGTCACCCAGGGCTGACTGTTTCAGACATGGATCATCACCAACTGTGTGAGACAGAGTGAATCACCGTTGCCAACACTTTTCTTACCGGTGAGTGAAATAACCGGGTTGAGGAGCAGCATGTTCTCCTTGCGCAAGCCACATGCTGATGGGCTGGCTGGGAGCTGAAAAGCAGAGTCCGCCACTTGTCAACTATTTTGTACATAGGTACTCACAAGGCTCTGCACTGATTCAGACCACGATTCAGCTGGTGTTCAAGATAATAATAAATTCGGCTGACGGGCTTTTTCTTCTATTTCACTCAGTCGCTCAGCCAACATGTTGCATTAAATGCTGATTGGATAGCGAAAGCAAAACCCGGATATGCGGACAAGTGTAACGATACAGTGACAAACACACTGTCCATCTGTGCACACCGTCATGGACCAACAAAACCTGTCTGTCGCAGAATGATCGACGAGCCTGTCGCACCAGAGCAGAAAAAAAAAAAGAAAAAAACTGGGAATAAGACTGCACCCTTCTTTCAGTAGTGCGCAAACAAAGGGCGGGTTAATGGAATTCTACCGTAATTTGGTGGACGACGCCGCTTCAACGCCCGGTTTATAACATGGAAATTATCGTGACGGGTCGTGATATTTGATGGCGTTTTTTGGGAGGAGGGAGAGACATGGATGGGCTGTGCCGCTGTTTACGACGTGGGGCATGTACCTCTACGGTGAACATGTGGTTTGTGGATGCTACATGAGGTGAAAAGAGACGAGAAGAAATGAGAGAGACTCGAAGGGAAAGAATTTATTACTCTGGTATCCGTGAATTCTATCAAATGCTGTTCAGCCTCGTTATTATCAACTTCATTCTTGACAATGGCCTCGTCCCTCAAATGTCGTCAACTTGACACATGTTGTACATACGTCGCGCACGCACCAAGTCAGGCTGCGCTCTCAATCCTTGAATCTGGGGCCATCATCGTCAATCGACCCTCATAAATCCCCTCCCCTGTCATGTTTTCCGGCTGATCAAGGACCCCGGGCAGAGCACCACCTCCCTCTTTTTGAGTTCGTTCCTTGTTGCGGCGCCGCCAAAATAAGGGGTTCAAGTTCCGATGCCTGTCCGTCCAAGCCCAAATCTGAAATACGACATTTTTAAGAACGCCATCAACAAAAAGGCAAGACACGAGGAAAAGTCTGGACTTGGGTTGTTTCTGAATTTAGATACTTGCTTGCTCAGCTTTTTGGTCCCGGCAGTTCCCTTCCGTTCTCGTGTCAGCAAACAAGACTGACAGGAAAGGACGCGCACGCATCTGCCCCGGATTTCCTCGATTCTCACCCACCATTAGAAAGAATCAAGACTACCGAGTTTTACGAACCTCGTGTCTATTGAGGCTGTGCCGTACCCGGGCGTTTCCTCAATTAACCAAGTTCCCACACACTCTAAACACCTTTCATTAGACAACTGGAAGGAACCCTTTCCCGAACGGCCGACATTGAAATCGTTTCCATTTTCAATCCAGAACCGGTGCAAGTGCGTCACGAGTCCCCCCCGCTCCCTGGGGACTAGGCCTGATTGATGGTTGCCAGGCCAGGCCCCCCCCAGGGGCGGAGAAGCCACTAAACTTGGTTTCTCACCGTCCGTCCCACTGACTGACCACCGTGTGAGGTGTGTTTTTCGGTCCGCATCCGGTGTGGCTCCTGGGGACTCCCTGTGCGTAATGTGCATGGGGGTCGGGTTCCATAGTTAATGGGCTTGGGCTTGGGCTGAGGTGGGCCAGGTTCAGGTCCATCCGTCAGTGGAAGGAAGTGGAGTCGAGGTCGGTCGGGTCGCATACTGCGGCGCCGCTCATGCATGGGCCGTTGCTCTCTAACAACCTCATCAACAACCTTTCTTCCCGCATACACACCACATACACATACACATTCACTCTGACTGCGTCTTCTTTTTTTTTTTTCGTGCGTCGCTCGTTCGTTTTCCTGCAGCGCAGTCAGATTCCCGTGTCCGCATTCGCACCCGCGTCTCTCTCACTCGTTTCAACCCGCACGCAAATCGTAGTCATTTGCCGAGACATACGACTCGCCGAGCCGCCCTCTCTCTTTCTCTCACCAGTAGTAGGCGGCTGGGGTCCTCCATCCATCCATCTGCTTGCTTGCTTGGCACTGCCTCCCCCTCGTTCATCGTCATCCCACCACCGTCCTCGGCTGTCGAGGAATTATACCCACCATGCAGCATTACCGTAATGATCATTATGAGAGTGAACCTCTCGACTCTCAAAACTACTACGAATCCTCTCCGCGACATCCAAACCAACAACCTCAGAACCACTACGCACCACCATCTCCTACGCCCTACTACGACGCTCCCTCTCCCGTGAGGCCCAACCACCCGGCCGCCCATCCCGACTCTGCATACAATCGCATGCAGCCTGTTCAAGACAATTATAGCCAAGGCGCTCGGCCTCACCATACTCTGGTGGCTCTGCTGGCTATGACAGTCCTCGACGACCATCGCCTTCGCATCATGACCAAGGCTACTATAACCAAGGAGGCGTCGCTGCTCCTGCTGCTGCTGCCGCCGGCGCCGGATACATGGGGTATGCCCACCCAAACGCTAACACAACTCCAGGCGCAGACAACTTTGGCCAGTCTGCGTCTGGTGGCATGGCGGGAATTGCCTGGGACGTCGCTGACCGTAACCCTCGCAATAGTGGCATGGATGCGATGCAGCACACCGGATTGCCCCCACCCCCTCGAGATCTCAACAGAACCCCTACGATTCGAATGGCGGATATGGTTACGATTCTTCCTATGACAATGGCGCACATGGGCCGTCACAGTCAAGCTTGGCTGGTCTTGCGCCTGGAGGACCGCCGGGTTCCGGCTCGACATCTCACTTCAACGGAAGTGATCCCTACGTCAACAACCCGTATCCCCCAGGTGGATATTATGCCAACAGTTCACGCGGCAGTGCCAATCTGGGCGTCGTGAATCCCAACGAGATTGTCGACGATGGAGATGACGGACTCACATATGGCAGGAGTCAAAGGAATTCAATGTTGAGCCTCTCCCACTCGGATCGCGGGAAGAAGATCCCTGCGGCAAGTGCTGCGGCAGTCGGAGGTGGTGCAGCTGCTGCGGGCCTAATGGGAAGTAGAGGTGAGTTGCTTGCTACGACAATCATGACTTGTTATTAACATTGCATAGGTGGCAGTGGCGGCGGCGGAGGGGGTTACGAGATGAATGCAGGTCATGAGAAGCCTTCTGACTGGCTAGAAAAACGAAAACAAAAGAGGCAAGAAGTGGAAGTGGATCATTATCGTTGGTGTCTTCCTCGTCATCGTGGGTGCCATCGTGGGAGGTGTAGTTGGTGGTGTTGTCAACAATGGCAACCATGAAAGCAAAAGCGGCAGCAGCAGCAGCGGCAAGGGACAATCAGCCGAAGAGGATGAGAAGCAGAACGGTGATCTTGGCAAGAGCAGCGCCGAGATCCAGAAGCTCCTCAACAACCCTGACCTGCACCGAGTGTTCCCTGGTATCGACTATACGCCTCTCAACTCGCAATACCCCGACTGCATGCACAACCCTCCCTCTCAGAACAACATCACTCGTGATGTGGCCGTGCTTGGCCAGTTGACCAACAAGATTCGTCTGTACGGAACCGACTGCAACCAGACGCAGATGCTCTTGCATGCGATCGACCGCTTGGAACTGACCGACACCAAGGTCTGGTTGGGAGTGTGGTTGGACAAGAACGAGACCACCAACGACCGACAGCTGGATCAGATGTGGGACATTCTGGACCAGTACGGAGATGACCCATTCGAGGGCATCATCATTGCCAACGAGATCCTGTTCCGTGAGGAAATGACGATTACCAGCCTGGCCAAGATCCTGGACGATACCCGAACCCAACTGAAGAAGAAGAACCTGAACCTTCCTGTTGCTACCTCGGATTTGGGCGATGACTGGACAGATGAGTTGGCCAAGGATAGTGACTATATTATGGCCAACATCCACCCATTCTTCGCTGGTGTCACCGCAGAGGAAGCTGCTGCTTGGACATACAACTTCTGGGAGGTCCGAGACGGTCCATACTGGAAATCAGACAAGCAGAAGAACATCATTTCAGAAACAGGCTGGCCCTCAGCTGGCGGAAAGACATGTGGCCAAGCAACTACCTGTACCGAGGGTTCCGTCGCCGGCATCGACGAACTCAACACCTTTATGGACAACTGGGTCTGCCAAGCCCTCAAGAACGGCACAAACTACTTTTGGTTCGAGGCTTTCGACGAGCCCTGGAAGATCAAGTTCAACGAGAAGGGCAAGGAGTGGGAGGACAAGTGGGGTCTCATGACGGTCAACCGTGAGCTCAAGGACGGCGTCAAGATTCCGGACTGTGGCGGTAAGACGATCAAAGACTATAAGGATTTCTCTTCCTAGACGACTACGATCAACCGACTCGACATTTCTCTTTTTCTTTTTTTCAGCGAACGATACAATGGTCGAATTTTCTCCGGAGATGAGAGGGATTATCTGTTGAACGTGTGTTTAACAACCAACAGATTTTCCCGTGGTTTGGTGTTTAATGCTTCTCCAACACCCTTTTCTTCTGCTTTTCTGTGTTTCTTTGCAACTGGAGTTCCGGACCCCGAGGACAACGGGTAAAACTGTTCTTATGTATGTTGTAATTTCTATGTCTGTCTGCTTCAGAAAAGAGAGAGACCTGGTACGAATGGGATATGGGAAAGGAAGCGGTGGATTTGAGTCATGATTCGCTGTGGGTTATATAGTTGATGCATAACAGCAACAAATGGACGTACATTTCACGGCATTTTTACTCTTTCCCCCCTTTTTATCGATCCTCAAGTGTATGGGGGTTGAGACACTGACAGTCAAGTCATTGTATATAGCACCACTCGGACGATCAGGGAGAGAAGTGCATGGTCCACAAGAAGGATCTCTTGCTGAGCGAGATAATTTTATGGAAGACTACACTGGTATGCGGCTATGTTCTAGGAATTAGCCATGATATACGTGAAGTATCGGTCCAACAAGAGGGATACTTGCGAGAGCGAGGAGGCCAGTCCTCTTTGCGGCGCTTGCGATGCGTCTTGTCGATACTTCACTTATTCGTCACCAGACGAATGCATTTAAACCAAAGCATGAAAATTAGCCATGTCATAGGCCCTCTCGTGAATCTTATCCGTGTTGTAATTGACGTAGAGATGTAATCCCCACCCAACACAGATCTCAGCGTTTAGACCAAGTCATCCATCAAATACATCCAACAAACCTACCTAAGCGGGCTTAACCACCCCGACAGACCGCTTACCTAACAAAACTCTTTTCTATTACCATATCATGCGTAAAACTTTCCGATCTCTCCAGTTTGGGCTCGTATGTGTGTGCATTGCCCTGAAACCGGTCCGTGGTCGATAGAAACTCCTGACTTCCAAGCTCTGTGGTTGGACGTTGAAGAAAACTCGCTCAATGGGCATGAGCTGTCAAAGTCTCTCTCAAAAAGGTTTAGTTTCTGAATGATCGCTTGCTGTTGGGACGCTGATGCTTTTGAGGCCAGACAGCTTCAGTAGTACCGGACCATCTTGCTCCGATGAGGACTTTGTCAAAGCAGACCGAACACGAAGGAAATAGCTCGGTCGCATATGTATCTTTCCTAACAAGTATGGCTAATATGGTACTTCTAAGTGCAAACGCTGGGCTCATGTCTCTCATCTTGGCTTCTCACCTGAACAAAACTCCCTCCACCGTCCACATCCATACTCTCTCCATCTCCTACCCCTCTTCCCTCCCGACTTCGCAGATACTATCTCCTCGCTTCAAAAGGAATGTAACATCAAAGTAAGCCTCGAGATATATCTATGCTGTGTTGGTAAGGAAAAGCCCTCCTCTGGAAGCGTATATTCGTTTCTTCGCGTCGACACTTGTCTGGTGACTGTCGCAAGATCCCCCTGAGGAGGCCCTGAACAATCACCAGCAATACCCTGCGACCTTCAATCCAAGTCAGTTGAGAGGATCCCGCCGTCTTGCGCTGTCAGTAGTCTTTTGATGCTCTGTGATAAAGAGTTTGCCGCCCTGTTAGCGACAGATTAGATGTAAGTGTAGTAGAAGACGTCAACACACTCTAAAAAGGCCTTCAAATCGTGCAATTCAGCACCTTCACCATAGCTAGTCTGTATCATGACGTTCAAGATTCCATCCTCCTCCACATCCCCAGCCAACGAGCAATCTCTCGGAGCTCACCTCCGTCTCTGCTCCACAATTCTGCGATATCTTCATCGATCGACTTGACACTCGGCACTTCTGCCAGACATACCAGGGCAGAATTGTTCTGAAGAATTCCGGAGTTAATACGTATTCCTTCTTAGACGTTTCGGTGAGATAGTGATGATGGTCGGGTCTCGATGGACGAGTTTATTGTGATGTCATGTCGACGTTCGTTGATGTTGACATCATACATCTGGACCCAGGCATCGCAACCATTTATATCGTCTATTTCGGCGTGAAGAGAGCTCTTAATTCTCACCACTGTCACTGTTCCATCTGTGAATACCTCGGAGCTTCCCATCAAACCCATATCTGAATATCACCACGCTACTTCTTCATCCGCCATGTCTGTCAACCCCGACTCCGCAACTCCCGCGCAGGGCGAGTTCCGCAGCAAGGTCGCCCCCTCCAAACCTCTCACCACCAAGGGCGTACGTTTCTCCCAACATCTCAACCATTCTCTTACTTACACATGTCAGCATGCTCCTGGAGTCCTCGT
Source organism: Fusarium oligoseptatum (assembly GCA_003946995.1). Classification (NCBI taxonomy): domain Eukaryota; kingdom Fungi; phylum Ascomycota; class Sordariomycetes; order Hypocreales; family Nectriaceae; genus Fusarium; species Fusarium oligoseptatum. The sequence goes on from NKCK01000224.1 coordinate 41,320, forward strand.
AGGCAACGACGCCAAGCCCGAATTCCGCGCTGAGCAGTACCCCCCTGGCACTGCCCCTCCCGAGCACACCTTCGAGCCTCAACCATCATCTGAATATCCCACGCAGACCCCGGGCATGGAGGGTGGCGTCTCTGCCTCGGACACTATTCAAGGCGCCACTTCCGCAGATGTCCACGCTGGCCTTGGTCACCCCGGCTCCGGAATGACAAGCCAGGAGGAGCATGGTGGCAAGAGGAAGAAGCTCGGTGCTGGTCTCGAGGGTGTTGGCGCGAGCTTGACAGATCCCATCCATGACAAGGGAGCTGATCGGGAACATGAAACTGATTATCGGGGCAAGGGTGGTGAAGCCGCAGCCAACTACCCTGGTGCTGAGGAGAGTGGCTGCTAGTGCCGAGGAGGTTGCCAGTGAGAGGCGTTAGAGGCATGCCTGCGGAGCATGACATGAACGATTGAACCTGTACTATAAGCCAGGAATGGCATAATGTGTAAATGTCGAATGACAAAATCACTAAAAGTCCTGATCTAGCTGTCAAGCAGTGGGGTTTCTTCCAGTCAGCACGGGATGAACTCAGATCATGGGGGACAGCGAAGCAGAGAGCAGAGAAGTGTCTGTGTCAATGGCCACACGAGCTGTTAGATCAAGTGCCAGGTCATCGTGAACGGAGGCTGCAGCCCAATGCTCTGGGCGAACGCCTCTTATGGCCGATCAACTAACAACTCAGCCTCAGAAGCAATTCTCTACCGCGTTATACGCAAAGCACTTGCTAAACGCGCCTAGTAGATGGACTCACACCCCAAATCATCCATTTAAGACATCCATTGGCGGCTTTGGGCGTTTCAGCTCTCCTCGTAGGGCACACCACGGCACTGCAACTTGGCAACCTGCATGAAGCCAACGGCTTAGCGTAGGCGCCGACATCCCAACTTTCTTCAACGACTCCAGACGGGACGGGCCCGCGGATGATGAGCACCCGCGTATGGAACGGGACCGAACAAGCTGGACGAAGCGGATCGTGTGCGTCTTTGCCATTTCGGGATGATGAGCTCGGAGGCCGAGTCTGGCCGGATGTCCGTTTGGACTGTCCCAATACCAAGGCCCCGGCGGCAGGCAATGCCCACTTGGAGACAGCCACATGAACCAAAGAGATGTCCCAAGAATCCAGTTTGTCAGTGCTTGGAACTCATTGTTCAGGTCTTGCTGGTTACACAGGGTCAGGGTCCTGTGGGTTGTCGAGTGCCAGCCGGTTCCCGGAAAATTAAACGCCATGCAGAGTTTGACAGCGTCCAAGCACGACCAGAGAAGAAAGACGACACCACATCTTGCAAGCGAGCACATCTCGCAACCGAGTTCGGTTCCAGGAGAGCCAAGGTCGACCTGGGAAGAGCCGATCGCGGCGAGGAGGGCCCCAATCTTGGCGTTTAACCGTCTCACGCCGAGCTTCGCGCCAGCGCATGGCGTCCAAAAAGGTTGTCTATTGCCTTGGAACCATCATATGTACTGGCCAAAAGGAACAACGGCCGACGAGATGCGACGATCATCAGGTAGGTTGGGCCCCATGGGCCATGTGGCGCGAGGGTGGGAGTAAAGTTCCCCGAGCTGGGGCCCTTTCAGCCCTGTTCATGGGCCTGTCCTTGCGGAGGGGTTGCTGAGAGCTGGTGATCTGACACCACTGTTGGAGCCGTGGGCTTGCAATGGGTGCATCGAGAGCGGGATGTACACTGCGATCCTGGGACACTCCCGCAGGGCGTCGCCGTTATTGGCGATGGGGGCCCTTGGGGCGCGGGATGGTGCTTCGAGGCATGGTGCAGTACCGACGGTGGTGTTGTTGATGCGGCCAACATGTAGGCGAGGTTGCATGAGGTGAAATGAAGGCAAGAATGTCAGTGAGGCAATATCAAGTTGTCAATAGTGAGCTGCCGGATCGGTGAGGATGGTAGTACAACGTTAAAGACTCAGCCAGCCTGCGAGACTGGACGGAGCATGATATCTGACCATGCCATACACATGAAGCCGAATGTTTCCATCACCACCATCAAAGCCGAAACCCTTCAAAAGCCGATGTCTCCATCTTGAAGCCGACGGAGTAGTCAGAAGCTAGAATCAACAACAGCCCTGTTTCGGCGCGGTCCCGTGGCCCCTGGCAATGATCAATCCAGGGCCCCTTCTCCACCGCGGGGGTACCGCGAGGGTACGATTGGTGGTGGTTCGGCGATGGGTCCCAGGATGACAGCCAAAAACGACGATCGGCCTGGATGTTAAACGCGATTTGGCGGAGATAATCAAGGTGCGGCCGACCCTGATTGATATTGGTGATACTATCGGGGTAAGAGCCGAGAATACGGGCCTCAAAAAAGAAGGCAGAGTGTTGGATTACCTAATGTGAGAAATTGTTAGCGGCATGGCATGCTGCGGGTTGATTGTGCTTGTAGGGCGCCAAAACCCCCATGCTGTTGGCCGACTTGATCAAGCAACAACCTCATCGACATGCACTCTGAGCTTCTTTCAGCTCCTAGTGTTGGATCTCGGAGCAACCGCCGCAAATAGTCTCTCTCGCCGGGACGGGATTGGGCGAATGCGGAGCTAGAGATAATCAACCATTATCAATCAGTCCCTACCAGGGCCTTACAATGCCACGCCCCGATACGAGAAACTGGAGGCAAAGACGGCGGACTCTTTCGATTTTCCGGCCAAGGGTGTCAACACCGAGGCGGGAACGGCGGGACTGGTCCGGTACTCGGGGAGTGATTCGCCTCTTGGCTTGTGTCAAGTTGTCCAGTCGTTCCAAATGTGGCTTTATTCTACGCTTTGACTGCGTGGGATGAACCCCAGCAGTCCTAGTGTGTGTCAATGTGCCTGTCCGCTTTTGGGGAGGGACATCGACTGATGATGGTCTCTTTGATTGAGTGATGGGCTTTGGAGGGAATTATGGGACGCATCTCGTCAAGTTTCAACGTACGTCTAGAAATGATGGGGCTAGTCTAGAGTCTACTGGTACTTTTTTTTCATTACCCAAGTGTCCTCCCACCATGATCTGGAACTCGCAAGAGAAGCTCCATTGGATCCATCGTAGACCTTGGATGCACCCTGTACCAGTGGACGGGATGCCTGAGGGACCGTGTGAGAGGTCGAGAGCGTTCCGTCATGATTCCGCCCTCTACATCCTTGATCCTTTTTCGCTACGTGACCTACTCTGATCTGCTTTACCTTGACTTTACTTGAGTTAACCTTGAAAATGGTGTTGTACCTTATTTTTTTCTTCATCTCGACTTCGGATCCGGCGGCCTCCACTCGGCTGGCGCCCTTTCAGCCCCAGACCCTTGTCTGATGTTCTCATTTGAGGTACAAGCTGCCGCAGCCATTTTGTTCGGGGCATCAAGTACACTTTACCGGCGGATCCACAGCCACGCGCCGGCGCACATCTTCATCTTGTTCTGTGACGCACATGGCACGGAGGATTCCATGATGCCATGCAGAAACAAGTGACTGACTGGCTGTGCTGTTGTTCTGTTACGTCTTGATAATCTACAGATGTTCTTCACCTTGACTCACCTTATTCCCTCCCTTACCCACTTCCAAAGGACCTTGGACGGATCAAGAGCCAGGACCCAAGTCCAAGGACCCAGGACCCGAAGGCCGAGAGGGGGACCCCCATCGTTCGCTTCCCCTGGTCACTTGCATTGCATTTCCCATGGATACCATCCCTCCCGCTCCGTCCATCCATCCATCCATCCATCTCTGTTCAAACAACAAACACTCACTCGCTGTCAGAGGCGAGGGAGGGCCAGACCAAACGGCTAGAGGCTCCTCTTTCTCCAATCAATCTCTCGATCCCGTGACCAGGTCCCTGGCCTCAACCCACTCGCTTTTCAAGCCTTTCACTCCATTCCAAGCCAGGCTAAACCCACCTTGTTCGTCCATACATATCGCTCGCCTGTCCTGTCCATTCATTCTACTCTTTGCCATCCATCCGTCCCCCGTCTCGTCTACATCAACTCTTCAAGCGCCGCCTCTCCCGTCCCGGTTTTTGACTTTTTGCTCCCCTTGCTCTAACCTAACCTAACCGTACCGCACCACACCACACCACACCACAACCTTCTTGCCCCTTCCCGTTTAAACCTCCCGCCATTGACGCCCTGTGACAAGCGACCTGCGCCCACCATCACCGCTACCGCTACCGCTACCGCTACCGCTACCACTACCGGATCTTGTCTGCCCAATCCCCATTTTGGATACCGAGTGGAGAGACAGAGTCTTGGCTTTATTACTTGGCCACGGTAGAAGACGTTGACATTTTTTTGGCAAACCCGTTTTTTTTCTTCTTTGTTTGTCTTCTCAAACATTTATCTTTATCAGGGCTTCACCTTGCAAACGGCAGATGCAATCTTCCTCACATCGTTTCTCCCTGGCCAGGCGCCGCTGACGCTGTGAGATCCCGCCTCCACACAAAAACGACTGAGGTTGATTCAAGGTGTTGGGTGCCTGACAGTGACAGCCTGCCCGTTGTGGGTGAAAGCTACGTACCCGATTCCGAGTGCCGAGCTGTCCCCGTTGGTTCCAGTCGGCTGGGCTGGGGTCCTTGGCCTTCTGCCTTGGACAGCTTCATTCAGCTCCTTGTTGCATTGAATCCTTCAGCTGAGTTGGGCTGAGGCTCCTACTCGACTCTGTTCTAGCTGGCTGGCGATTTAAGAATCAATTGCTTCTCTTCTAGCTATAACGCTGGATCCTCTAAACTACCACAATCATGGAGATCCAGTTCTCGCTTCCCATCAATACCGTTCGTGCCGCAATCTCCTCCGGGTGAGCTCCCCCAAACAAAACCCTTGTCTCGTCGTCGCGCAAGAACTCAAACGCTGACCGAGCGCGTTTTTCGTATACAGGACATCAACCGCGACAGGAAGGTCTGCGCACGCTGCTGCGGCGAGAGGCGGCACTCATCGTTTCGCCCTTGAAACCCGCACCCGGCACACCCGGCGCAGCTCGACCAGGGCGCGCACGGGATGCAGCACCTGTGAGTATCTGTGCAGCTATTCCCCATGTTGAACGCGTCACTGACAGCTTGTAGGCAAGTATGTACAACCAAGCCCCTGCATTATCGCCAAGTGCCGGCTCCAGTGACATCTCCCGGATCGTTAGAGATAACGCTAACACGTGCGTTACAGGAAGCGGCACGTCAAGTGTGACGAGACCAAGCCCTCGTGCCTCAATTGCATGAAATGGCGTGGCTATTGTGACGGTTACACCGAGAATTCTACAGCTTCCGCTTCATCATCTTCAATCTCTCCCACCACCACATCCGGTCCCTCCGAACAATCACGCCCGACGACCGCAGCCACCTACCGCTCCACTTCTACCGTCAACTCTAGTTCCACGGTTAGCTCCAGCAGTTCGCTGGACTCTAGCACTTCGATCAGTTCCTCCTCCACGAGCATTGCAACGCCAGATATCAAGGTTACCGTGGGCTCCACTGCCGTCGTTAGACCAAGGACACCGCCGATCTTCGAGGAACCCGCTGTCAACACCGTCTGCTTCGCCAATAGCGATCAACGCGCCTACTTTGACGAATGGTCCAACCTCACCATCAACTTCTTGAGCGGCGGCCTTGGGAATTCGCGACTATGGACGATTACAATGCCTCAACTTACACTACAAGAGCCTACGTTGCGATATGCGGCCATGGCTGTCGGCGCCCTGCGCAAGGCCTCCAATGTCGAGTTTGAGGCTTCATCACCTGATGCCGACCTTATGAGCGATAACAAACACTATCTCAACGCCATAATCTACTACTGCGAGGCCCTCCGCCTCCAGTCCAAGGCTCGACCATCGAAAGAAGGGCTCCGAACAGCTATGCTATCATCGCTCCTCTTTATCTGCTTCGAGACGCAAAGGGGGAACATGCCGGCCGCCCTCAAACATGTCACGCATGGCTTCAGTATGCTTAATGAGCTTTCCGCTTGTTCCGAAAAGGCACCCGACTTGGTCAGCATTGCTCCTGCGCCCCCTGCGTTGGTCCAGGAGATTCTGGACTGCTACAAGCCTCTGGAATTGCAGTCACGTTCGTTTATGGGGTCATATCGGAAGTTCTTCTTCCCCCCTAAACCACCTGCACCCGCCTCCAGTGATCCTTTAACGAGTCGAAGCTCTAGCCCTGGCGGGGCAATGTCTGTCTCTAGCTCACCCAGTCAGCCAGGTTCGCCATGGACGAGTTCTCCAACTCAACAAGTGCCGACAGGGTTGCCCAGTCCTCAAAGTCAAGGAAGCCCGTGGAGTACGTCAGATAAACAAACGCCTCCACGGGCGCCTCCGGGGCCCCCACAAAGACCACCAGGGATTGCCCCCTTTACCAAGTACTCGCCTTATTTCAAGCCCCGGATTACGAGCATCAAAAACATCGAGGACATGCCTCCAGCATTCAGCAGCTTTGAAGAAGCTCGTGACTATTGGAGCCTGCTCCAGAGGCAAATGGTCGGACACGTCCCCATGCTCACCGTGGTAACGGCGCAGCTTGGCCTCACCAGGGTCAAGGATATGGGGGAGCTCGAGATGAAGCTATCGAGCGTGACGAAGAACCCCAGGATCTCCAAGTTTGTTGAGGAATCACGGTATTGGCTACAGAGGTGGTCAAAGGCATTTGATCCCTTGCTTCAGTCTGCTTCCAACAACCGGCAGAACGACATGCAGCCATATTTGGTGGCCATCAACCTGCGCATCGAGTTCTTGATCCTCTACATTTACACCGCTATGCCGCGGTATACCGGCATTGACAAGGCTCGCGAGCTTACACCGTATTACCAAGAGATCAACACGTTGGCCGAGATATTGATCTCGTGCCGCCCCAGCTGCGGCTTCGCAATGGACTCGGGCTGGACCTGGCCACTCTTTGTCTCGTCGTTCGGAAGCCGGGATGCGTTCGTTCGAGACGAGGCGATCCGGATTCTAGGCCAATATCCCATCCGCAACGCCTTGCGCGACAGCCGAGTCTTCCGAGCGATTGCGATCAAGAACCGCGAGGTGGAGATGATGAACTCGATGGAAGGTGACGAACACGACCAGTGGCTACGACTCAGGAGACGAGAGATTGTGTTTGAGGATCTAGGAACCAACATCATCTTCCGATCGGCTCAGAAGAACCCTGCCACCGGCGAATGGGAGCTTGTCGAGGAGGTGTCGGCCTTCTTGGTCCGCCCCGACGGGCTCCTTGACTGGCACAGACAGCCCGTTTCGGACTCGGCCTCGATTCTTTCGGGTGTCTGCTAAAGCCAAAATTGATGCGACATGATAGATGCACATATAGGTACATAAAAATGTAGGAAAGGAGGTGATTTAGACAGTTTGATGGAGTTTACTGGCGTGCTGTTTTTAGACGACATGATATCTGGCCATTGGGCTATGGATTCGGGGCGTTCTTGGGGTCAACAGGACCCTGTTTTTACTGTAGGATATGTCAAAGGAGAGATCAGAGACAATGCCTTGCTGGATATGGTGTTGCATGCCATCTGTTGGTGGACAGTAGTAACGAACGAGATGCCCTCAGGGCCTCACATCACTTTTGCCCCCAGATCTCTCGCCTCAGAGTACCTCAAATAGTGACTGAAGCATCTTCCCATCCTCCTGTTCCAATTCCTTCCAGTTGTCTTCCTTGACAAAATCCTCCACATTGTCCCCAGCCCTCTCGAGATACCACACTCCAACCCGGAAAATCTCGTCAAATCTCTCGTTTCCCTTGTAGGATTCACATGCCTGATTCACCATCTCTCGGCCATGCGTGATAAACGCCCACCTCATCAGCCGCAGCGTCTCATCGTCCGCCCGCCGTCTCATCCGCAACCCTGCACGCTCGGCGTACCCCGCGCAGAAGCGTAAGGAAAAAGGCCGAGACGGCACGACGAAGGGCCGAAGTCCGGGGGTGCGAGAGTAGCTCGCAGTGGAGATGGGCAAGGAACTGGGCCAGATCTCCGTCCACACCACGGCCGTTGAGCTGGCCAAACTCCCAGTCCACCAGCGTGGGGGTCCAGTCTTGTTCTTCTTCTGCATCATCGCTGGGATCGCGCATTAGGATGGAACCCTGCGTCAAGTCACCCATGGCTAGGGTCCAAGGATGCGCTCCCTCCTGCGCGCCGAAACCTTCTTTGACACGGGCGAATAGCTTTTCGGCATTAGGAGTGCTAGCGAGACGATGTCGGAGGGGTTCGATGGCGGCGGTGCGCACAATGTCCCGTGTAAGCGAGTGCGTGAGTTTGGCTGCTGCCAGGGGATTTGAGGTCTGGACTCGGATCACTCTCTCGGGGCTATGTATCGCTGCAAAGATTCTTCCGAGGTCGTAGGCTAGCTTTTCGATATTGGGATGTACTTCGTCCCAGGGTCGGTGGGATTGCTGATGGAGGAAGTCAAAGATGTTGACTAGGTTGCCGAGATCACTCAGTATCAGGACTGAGGCTTCTTGGTTGGAGGATGAGAGTCCAAGGTCTGACTCTTTGCCTTCTCGGTGGTGTAGGCATCGAGGGGAATTCCAATAGGGTTCTTGTCGAAGATAGGAGAGTGCGCCGTGCTCTGAGAAGAGGTCGAGGAAGATGGCTTCAACTTCCTGGGCACGTGTTATTCAATGACACATCAACGCAGCAGGATACTTACCTGACGCTTGGTCGAAAAGACCCATTCTGGACCTACGACCTCGACGTATGGCTTTGCGTGCTTGAGGATGACGGACTCTGGCGCATTCGACTGGGCGGGAGATGTCTGCGTCGCGCGGAGAGTAGTGTTGACAAGACCACCAGAGAGACGTGTAACGGACCATGACGTCCCAGCGTACAGCGAAGAAAGATATCTGCCGTAGTCCGCTTCCATCGTGTCGTCGGCCTTTGAGTTTTCCACGATAGCTTGAAGGTGGAGTTCTGATGCATTTATGCTGAACAACGGTGAGGGGTCGTGCAACGTCCAATGACAGCTGCCAAGCAGATGCAAAAAGTCTCTGAGTCACTCACCGTTGATCAACGTTGTGCAAAAGGAATTGGAACGTTTGATCGGTCAAGGCTGATGCATGTGGCTTGAGAAATTGTGCCTGTACGCTAATGCGAGGTACAAAGTCGATGGCAGGTATCACGAGCAAACACATGATGCTTATTCTACCTACGCCAAGCTGTTTGCTGGATATCTACAGAAAAAGACACGGGAGCGTTTTAATAATGGAATGGCAACGGTGCAAACGGATTTCTGTGTGGGAAAATCTGCCTTGCTGAGCAAACTGGCAGTGTGAGTGTGACACTACATGCAGCTTCCCGATGCCTCAATATCTCTGCCGCGTCACTCCGTAGAATTTCCCTTGCCCCCTTTCATTTTCCTTCTGCACACAAAATCGGCATAAAATTTCAACCCTGTTCCATCCCTCTTTTCTCTTCATATTTTGGAATATCGACAGGAGAGCTCGAGTGTCAAGTCCCAGTTTGCCCCCTGACACTTCCCCTACTGGAGACACCTACTCGACGAGGGACGACGTAGGTGTTTCTTTCTTTTGGATAGTGCCATAGGTTATGAAGGAAGCCGGAAGTGAGTACTCGTCTCTATATACCTTCTGTTTCCGTTGGAACATCCCAGAGATCATCGTTGGTCTTCTTTTCGCTTGCAGAGCACCCAGCTCCTTCCAGCTCTCTATCCACCGTCACTTACTCCTTCCCACCACTATAGCGTCCAATACAGTTCATATTGCATCCTTCTACCCTCAAGAGGCCTATCAGGCCGTCCCGTTCGCAACACCTTCCGAAAATTTCAACCGGGTCCTTCTACACCCATCGACCGTGATACCACTTGGAGACATTTGAACCGAACCGAGAACGAGACGAACAAAACATTCCTGGCACTTCCTGGAGAGTGATTTCTATCGCTTGTAGGAAATCTGGGTGGTGATTGCACCGCGAAAATACGCGGCCAGGGGCGAGTATTGGGCGTCGTCGAACCATCGTCCGGCGCATTCTTGACCACCTATCTAAGGCGGGAATCAGGAAACGGGACGTGCTTCCATCGAAAGCGCTGGGGAAGAATCAAAGCAACAGAATCTTGCCAGACGCATGGAACTTCCTCTCGGAGCACACTGGCTGGGTACTTACTGGCAAGTGTTATCACCTAATGACCACTCACCTCTTCTAACTTGAACACCCTAGGTACCTAATAGAATCCATCCCAAAGCCATCAGGGCATTGCCAGTGTCAAGAACTGCCCGTCAATTACCGTGCGTCATAGCTTCGCTTGTTGCAGCGTTCCTCAGGCAGGTATCATCCCCTCCCAAAAAATTCCCAGTGGGTAAACTCCTCGTTCACCTTTCAACTCCCGCACCTTCCCTCTTTTTTTCTTCTTCCTCTCCTCATCACACACTTCTTTCTTCAGTTTTTCATCTTCCTTTCTCAGGTGCGCATGTTACTTTTGTGACATCCTGCCGGGAAAGTTTGATAGTAGCTGCATTTTTCGGTTTCAGAGCTGCTGGGCGGAATTGCCTCGCCTTGCCTGGGTGGTTACCTGGGTACCTGCTCTGGTTTTTGTTTTTGATCGCGACCTTCTTTCCAGCAGTCTTTCAAAGTGGGTTCCTCCTCTCTCCTCTTCTCTTCTCTTCTCTTCCTCTCGGGCTCTCATTCCTCCCTTCCCCTCCCCTCCTCAATAAGAAGAACACTCTCCTCCTCTTCCCGTCCTTCTTCTCTTCTCCTTGTCATCATCATCCCCATCTTCGCATTGTTTCGCTCATAGAACTGCAGCTCGAGTAAGCCATTTCTTTGCCCTTCATTCCCCTCTATTCCTCTTCTTTGCCCCTCCATGCATCTTCCCTCTGTCCTCCCGTATCACCTCTTGCCCTCTACCCATACACCAGTTTTCGACCCATGAGTCCATACTGACATTCAATAGACACGGAGATATTCATTCAGTTTCATCGCCACCATGAAGGAAGGCGAACAGGTAACATCCCTCACCCTTTTCCCTCTACGCGCGCTGACACACACCACCTAGCTCCAGATGGAGCAACCTTCCCTTGACATCATATCTCGCTACGTCCTGAACGAGCAGCTGGAGCCTGAGGAGGGCACTCTCCTCAAACCATGGCAAACTCTGCCTGAGATCCCGGAGCCAGACGAGCTAATGGCTTCCGATCCTCCTGTGGTGCCTCCAGGAACTCTGGACGGCGAAGCTCTTGACAAGAGCGGGTACCTGGAGTCCCAGTACCGGATGTGCCGCTTCGAAGGCACCGAGCTTCTTCGAAGAGCCGTCAACGAGTTTCGGGGCCGCCCTACGATGACGGAGGGCTCCGACTTCTTCATCTACACCCAGGTTCGTTAGATGCCTCCTCTCACCTCTGACACTCTAACTCACTGTTACAAGGTCCATGTGCAGGGCTACATGTTTGCCCGGGCTGGACCAGCCTGCAGAATCTCCTTCTCGACGGAGCGTTCTCCCACTCAGGTGGTCTGGAGTCAGTGCACACGTCTTACCTCTGGCACTCTCGTCGCCCTTTCGCCAAGCAACGACAATTTCAAAACACAGTGCTACGTCGCTGTCGTTGCCGCAAGGTACCTCATCGGAGGCCTCGAGCCCAATCCTGATGACGGCGAAGATGAAAACACACCTCCTCGAATCGAAATATTCTGGTCCAACTACCAAGACGCCATCCTCGATCCCTCTGTCGAACTAGTCATGCTTGAGGCGAAGGGTGGCTACTTCGAGACTGTTCGCCACGCAATGGTTGGACTCCAACATGCTGCACTCTTTGAGTAAGTTTCTCTTTGCTCCTTTGCATGAAAGCAGGCTGACCATGTCTTCTCCCAGATCCAAGTTCGACAAGTACATCATCGATGGGCATGCCCGTGACCCCAAGGCTGCCTACCTTCAGGAGGCTCCAGGCCAAACTGCACATGTTCCAGAGAGCGCTGAGTCGTTTGATTTGTCCCAAGTCGAGGCCTTCAAGCGCATGACTTCTCGCGAGCTGGCCATTGTCCAAGGCCCACCTGGCACCGGCAAGACTTTCACCTCCGTCGCTGCCCTCGAGAGTCATGTTCGCACACTGCAGGAAATCTATGGAAAGAAGTCATTCCCTCCAGTATTGGTTGCTGCCCAGACCAACCACGCACTTGACCAGCTCCTCACTCGATGTGAGAGTGAGTTTGGCGCCGTCATTTGCCGTCTTGGTGGTCGCACTGAGAACGAAGAGATCGAGAAGCGCACCTTGTTCAACATCAGAAAGCAGTCCAGTCTGGGGCGTGGGCACATGGATGGAGAAGGTTCCCGGAAGAGAATTCTCAGCCGGATTGACCACACCTTGTCCACCTGTTTCCCAGAGTACTTGATCTCTGCTGAAGAGTTCTATGAAGCAGAACTTATCACGAAAGAACAGTTCGACTCTCTTGATGACGATGAGTGGGAGTGCGCACCCATGGTGAACCAGAACAATGGAGAGGTCTCTTCCAGCTCCATGGTGCAATGGCTTGATGGATTCATTGAAAAAGACCAGACCTATGTTTTCCGTCCCCCTAGCGGTCAAAAAGCACCTCCCCCAGTGGATGATGACCCCGACGAAGCTGACGACCAAGAGTTGGACGAAAAAGAACGGCTTCAGGGCCAGTTTTTTTCAACTCAGTTCTATGCCACCGGGAAAGTCACAGTCGCCAACTCAGGAGAAGCTGCTTGGTTCTACAGGGCTTCCAAGCTCTTGGCCACGCATCAAGACCTGTATCTCATCAAGCCGCCGCAACGTGGCATGGTCTACCGATACCTCCGGAAGCGACTTGTTGACAAGGTGACCGAGAAGTTTCCCACGTTTCTCAGGGAGTACAAGGCAGCGTGCGACGTTATCAAGATCGGCAACTGGAACAAGAGTGCTAGAATCATTCGCAACGAACGCATCGAGATTCTGGGTTGCACAACAACAGGATTGACCAAGTACCTTGGGCTCATCGCTGCGTTGAAGCCTCGCATCTTGATGATTGAAGAGGCGGCTGAGACCAGAGAGGCAAACATCACATCGGCTATGTATCCATCTCTGGATCAGATTGTACTTGTGGGCGATCACCAACAACTAGTTCCACACATCGATGTTCGCGAACTAGGTCAAGAACCGTACAACATGCACGTTTCCCTGTTTCAACGACTGGTCCAGCTCGAACTTCCTTTCTCAAAGCTACGAGTACAACGCCGAATGATCCCCGCCATTCGAGAAGTGGTCAATACCTTCTATGCAGACCTAGAGGACCATTCTTCTGTCACTGATCCCTCTCGTCGACCACCCATCCCAGGCATGGGTGGGCGGAATCTCTTCTGGTTCCATCACCACTGGCCCGAGTCTCAGAATCCTGACGACTTTTCCTACTCTAATCCTAGAGAGGCCGAGATGATGGTTCGATTTGTGAGATACTTGGTGGTGAACGACACGCGACCTTCTGCCATCACCCTCCTGACTTACTACAAGGGTCAAGTTAACCTGCTTCTCGAAAAGCTCCGACGAGACCAAGTCCTTTCCAACTACAATCCCACCAAGGAGTGGTCAGTTCGTACAGTTGACGGGTTCCAAGGCGAAGAAAACGACATCATTCTTCTCTCTCTGGTTCGAAGTTCCAAACCCGGTTTCGTTGACAATGAGAACCGAGCGGTGGTTGCAACAAGTCGAGCGAGACGTGGCATGTACATCTTCGGCGATGCCCTGAACCTTCTGCAGAAAACCCGCACGAGCCGCGCCACCTGGGCCAAGGTGTATGATGTCTTCGTTGATAACGAGTGCATCGACGTGTCCCTCCCAGTTACTTGCAAAAAGCATGGTAGAGTGACTGAGATCGGAGATGTTGATACGTGGGACACCATTCCTGGGTGTGGCTGTAACCAGAGGTGCGATGAGAAATGTCCCAACGGGCATCCCTGTCAGACGACCTGCCACCCATCGGGCCAGGCCCGTCTCAAGTGCAGACACGCCTGTGAGAAAGTCCTGTCGTGTGGTCACGGGTGTGGTTCTTTTTGCGGAGATCCTTGCGAATGCCCTCATCGATGCACCAAGCCCCCCTCTGTCCAGTTGCCACTGAGAGGCAAACCAGTGCCACAGGGTCGAGGTGGGAGACCAGGAAACGGGAATGGCACTTCACGAGGCGGCAAGAACTTGGGAAACCGAGGCGGCAGAGGCGGCAGAGGCGGGCGAGCTTCTCGAGGAGGACATACTCAGACTGCGTTCCCTCGCAGAGATGTTCCTGTCGCGCCTGTCCCTGTCCCGGCTGTCTCTGTCCCGGCTGTCCACCAAGAGCCTACCAGCGAGGAACTGATGGAGATGGGCTACTATTCCCACATGTCACAGCCCCAGCCAAGCGAGCCGAGGCCTCTGGACAACCCTCAGACACAGTTCCAGAGCGGTGCCATCACGCTGACCGAAGACTCGCTGTCGGAGAAGTGGAGCCCAAAGAAGGTACAGCGACGTGATGCCATGCTCCAAGAGGGCACTCGACGACAGGGCCCGTCTAACTCGCGTCCGATGGAGGTTCGAGTGTCGTTTCGCCAGACAACCATGGCGGCTAATTGCACGCGGGTGTGTGGGCGTCCATCGCACACCAAGTACACGATCCCAGCGCCGTCGCCGAAGCGAGGTGCTGAAGTAGCTAACAGCGAGGTCAGTGTCAGTGCTGCTAAGCAGCAGAGCAGGAAGCACATGGTCCTTGATGCGGCGGCTGGGTTTACTAGTATGGCAGACTATGCTGGTTCGAGTTCAGCGGAGTCGCAGAGTGGTCAGGGTGATGGAGATGATGGAGAGGATGACTTGATTAGTTTTGAGTGATAGTGCGTATGGGTATGGGTATGGGTATGGGTATGGATGGTTATGGATAGGGTGGGTGGCACTTTTTGTACTTTAGGTAACGGTCTATGAAGGATTACGCATGTTTTGATAGAGTCTTGGTGTTGTGCCTTGGTGATGATGCTGTGATGTGATTTATGTTGGCATTGAAGTCATGTTTAGGAATGAATGATGGGAATGTCAACAAAGAGGGACTCGTACAGAGAAGGTGTTTATTACAAGAAGGATGTTTTGTCTAAACCAGAAATGATACAACTACCTACCTACTCCAAGCTAGCGTGCCAGTTTACTTGCCCAACTCTAACGCCAGAGAATAAAACCATGGTGATGTAGTCTAATTCACCTCACCCACTCGTGACATTGATCTCGTATCCAATCAAGACCTCTGTACTGGTACCCTCCCAACCTCTTGTGCCAGCAGCACTAAGCATAAAAACGACTCGTAGGATCGATGTAGAGACTAGAGATGACGCCTGCGCGAGGGGGGCCGGGAATAATGAGGAAGGGGACAGTAGAATGTTTGAAGGCGCGGGATTCTCGAAGATCGTAGAGACGGAGGATATCGTGGGAAGCGCTAGGAATTGTTAACTTGTTGCTTCAGACAAGATTGGAGCGTGTGTACTTACCAGACTAGATGTCTGCCGTTCAACATTGGTCTCACGGCACTCACAGCACCACTACCAGCAGGAAACTTGAGAGAACGCTCAGGTTCCCAACCCCTCCTAGCCTTGTGAATATCATACTCCTCAACAGTACCATTCCTCCTTCCAGCATAGATGATGTTGCCGTTGGGACTCCAGCAAGTACCCATACACCAAGGCGGGACACCAGGTCGAGTTCCAATACGGGCCACAGGATCCTGCTGTCGTTTATCCCAGACGCGTAAAGGACCGTCGATGGCGGCGGAGAGGAATGTAGTTGAGGAGGTTTGTGTTGGGTCGTGTTGTGTTGGGGCGTGGTTTGATGTGTAGAGCATTGGTGACTGCGATCTCTTAAGAGCAGTTACTTCAGCACTAGCTTGCTGCTGATCTTCTTGACTCGGTGCTGCTGCTGCTGCTGCTGCTGGTTCTGTCGTTTGTGTAGGAGGAGGAGGATCAACGTCCATGGCATCTCCAGTCTGTTGTGTAGGTGGTGGCTGCGTCTCTGGTTCCTTTGCAGCCTCGAGACTCGCCATGTCTGCTGAATGATCCATACCGCTATCATGACCGTGTGTAGGCATCATATCCATAGAAGTAGCGCCAAACTCGTCATCGTCGTTGCCAAATGGCTGATCACCCTTTGTTTCTCCAAAGAGACTCCCCGCGTCACTGCCGCCAAAGAGACTATCGTGAGCCGGAGATGCGCCCTCATCAGCGCCATTCACGGCACTAGGCTCTTCAATACCATCATTCGTAAGACCGTTTGTGAAGTTGCCGGCAGCGGGCGGGGCGCCGTTGTTCGTCGACATGGTGGTTGAGGGTATAGGTTCGTCCGCTTCTTCAGGTATGGGAGCACCATTCGCAGGACGCAGTTCGATGGCAGAGATTTGACCAGAGTTGCCTTCGAAGCTTCGCGTGGTCTGTCCCGTGTTGAGATCCCAGTCGAAAATGTTCTTGTCCCAGCTACCGCTGAGCACACTCTTCTCGTCCTGTGCCAACGTCAAGACGCTCACGGCGTTTTTGTGTTGCTGTAGACAATGAATGCGTTTGCCCTCGTCATGCCGCACACTCTGTAGGTTGATACCTCCCGACTCAAGACCTGAGAGTAACCAAAGAGCCTCGGCGTTCACAGCGAGAGAGTATACAGGAGATAGAACATGCTCCTGATCTCCCCTCCCAGGAGGCGAAGGCTCTTCATTCTCCCAATACGACATGAGTATACCAGCCTTCGTAACGCTGTCAACAAAAGGATGCCTCTGCGCAACAGTCAAAGGCAACTTTCCATTGATAGTACCAGGCCCATCGTACTTGCGAATGTATCCGTCGGACCCTCCGGTGATCCAGTACCTCAGGTCGGGTGTGATGGCCATGGCGTTGACGCTGGTAGACTGAGGCGCTGCCATGGTAGGTACAATATCGTAGAGCTTTGCGTTGATGACCTCTGGACTCGGGACGGGCCATTTCGTGTACATCTTTGGCGCTGGCGTGGCAGACTTTTGCCGTGACTCTGCTGGTGTTGGCTCGTTCTTGACCTTATCTTCAGGTTGATCGTTCGAGTCCGTAGCAGGAGCCTGACTATCCTGCGCATCCCCCTCAGCATCACCCTCCGCATCATCACCATTATCATCATCATCCTCATCATCATTATTATCATCGTCTCCGTTATCATCATCGTCGCCAGCGTCGGCATCCTGATCGCCGTTATCGTCGACATCCTCCATAGCCTCGTCAGCATCGTTATCCTGATCGGGGCGGTCGTTTTCATGGTCGGATTCGGCCGAGCTCGCCGATAGGCGATCGTCGTCGAGGGTGTTCATGGTAGGAGGTAGGTATATTCTCTGGGAGGTGGTTCAAGATGAGGCTCGATCGCATCGCATCGCGTCGCGTCGAGGAGGTGGGTCCTTTTTAAGTGGTGGGCGATGACATCAACCCTGGGAGCTTGGAGCTTTGGTGATCCAACAGGTTGGATTGTTGGGTTACCGGGGTCGCCAATGGTGTAGTAGTCAATTTGTATAGACTTTTGAGGGGAGAAAAAAGATGATTTTTATTGTACTTTCTTGCAGAAGAAACCTTGGGTTTGTGAAGTCTGCTCAAAGGTTATGCGTGGTCACGTGCTGTGGAACAGACGGTCGATGTCCCTACCACCAGCTGGAAGGAACCTCATTTGACATTCCAACTCGAAGATTTAATGTTCATTCATCATGCGCCATGTGCCTAAGCACAATTATATACGACTGTGCATCTTAATAAGGGATCTGATCAAATCTTGGCATGAAGATTGAGGAGTGATGGACTCGACAGCAACTCAACTCTGCCTCGGATGCTTCTCCTACTCCAATACTGAAAGGTAGCGCATTAAAACGCCAATTAAAACACCGAAGGCAGTTTATCAATATCAGATTAAATTTAATGGTTAGTATATCGATGCTGAATAGCAATGTTAGTAAGTTAAAGTCCCCCCTTGTCTATGACCAACCCCATCCTCCAACTTGAACAACAAGGTCACTTAAACACAGTATTTATTTAACAAAAGAAAAAAAAAGAATGTATTGTTCTACTAAAGTGTAAAAGAACAATGTACAGGTATCTTAACCTATACAATATCTCGGGTATCAAACTCGCCCAAACTCCACAAGTCAGGTCCATCAGTCAACGCATCGCTCACGACAACATAGCCCGACTTCCGCAATTCATCAAAGAATCAGACGACCTAATGATGTCTAATTCTGAGACCACCTCGTACTCTCAGATCGTCGTCTCGCACCGTCTCTCGAACTAGGCGCAATCCTTCCCCGTCGATACATCTCCTCAGGATCCGGCGTACGGCCAACAACACTGATACTCTCACTAGGTGCTACCTCATCTTCGACATCAGTCTGAGGACCGGGCCAGGCGGTTGACACAGAAGTACGGTTGTCTTCAACTGCGTGCGAGTTTTCGGGGACTTGGCTGGACCAGTTGTAGATCCTTTCGTATCCTGTCGTCATGCTGCTCCCTGTGTCCGATCCGACAGGGGGGAAACATGCGGGTGTCGTTGCTGCTGGGAGATTTTGACAAGTTGGTTCCACCCTGTTTCTTCCCTCATGTTCATTTCCTCGATTGAAGAAGTGTCGCCCATCCGGCCGGTCATTTGTCGAGTTCCGGCTCGGCTCAGGAGTGAACTCCGAAGGTACAGAGCTAAAAAGAGCGAGGACCTGCCCCCGCCATCTCCATCTCCATAACAACATTACGCTCATCCCCATTCCTCGAAACATCCCTCGACTCATCATCACTCCCCTCATCCTCATCCCAAGGACAAGGACTACGAGACTGAGGAGTCCAATCACTCCTAGGCTCCCCATTTCTAGCCCTACGAGCTTGTTCCATCTCCCACTCTCGTTGCCTCTCCGCTCTAGTCTTGCGTATAGGTCGTTGGCCTGCTTCGAGACGACGGATGGCGTGTCTGCGGAGTGTCGGGGGTGCGGCTGCTAGCATGATGTTCATGCCTATGCGGGCGCCGAGGGGCATGTCTTGTGTCAACTTCTTGTGCTTGTTGTCTTTAGGCATTGTTACTGAGTGCTGTACGAAGAGAAAGTGCTGTTGAGGATGGATGGGGTGTCATGCAAATGTGATGAAGCAATTATTTACGGCTAAGAGTCACTGTATATACTAATTCAAGAATGGACAATTGCCAATTCTTTAGTCGTGTTGTCTTATTCGGGCATATTATCTTGATGTTCGTAGCCGTTGTCCTGTCTTGTTCGCCTAGACTCAACACAAAGACACTCGGAACAAACGCGCATTGTTACAGCGCATTGAATCTTTCCAGCACAATAACACATATTCGTTTATTGTCCCTAGTGTGATTAGTTGAACCAGGAATATATCCCAGAAAGAAGGTGAGAACGCCCCAGTAACAACCGTAGGGTCTTTGCCTACAGCCTTTCTGGACAAATTGACAAACTCGGGACCGTTTGTCTATTCACAGTCCCATCGAGGCCGTTTCCAGGTCATCTTCTTTGTTCGATTCCCAGTTTAGAGCCAAGGCGACGGTGACCAGGAATGGGAGTTGATGACTGGCTTTCATAGGCCAAGTAACGAGTTAAACTTTGAGCCAAGCAAAGAAACTAGTCACTATTCACATACATACCCCCCCGTCACTCACCATTCAGCCTAAACAACCAAGTTGTCACCGCCCCAGTTTAATAACCCATCCAACAAAGCATAACTTGAGGTTAAGCTTGCTCAACTCGCATTGGCTGTTGTGTCTCATACATAGACTGAAACCTGACATACAGCTAAGAACGCAGTGTTCATCTTAACAGACTATGCAGGTCCAAGACATACATCTCCCTCCACCGCACATCTCAATCTCAATTCTCACCCTCCCTCGCCCTCCAAGGCGCATACATACACGACATACAGACGCCATGCAAGCCGACATGCGTCCATCAACCCCTGTCTGAGACAAGCTTCATTCCTATCAACAAGCCCCTTGCATTCAAGTTCAACGCCCTCGCACATAGATAAAGCCACATAGCAGCCCACTAAAGTTTCTCAAAAAGTCATTCAAAATCATCCCGTCCGGGTTTTTCTATTCCTTTCCATGTCCTAAATATCTTACAGCGAGCCACTGGCTAGCTATGCAACATCGCTGCAGTGCAGCTCGTGCATCAACCTCCTCCACCTATATTGTCATCCTCCTCCTCCTCCTCTCCATATCTCTCTCTCTCCCTCGCTCAGTTCTTCTCGTCCGTCAAGACATTCAAGGAAATCAATAAACACGACACGACACAATGCCTCCAACTCCGTTTTTTAAATCCAGGACATAAGAAGCCCCATACATTCCATTTCCAGCACCTGCCATGACAAGATGACAAACAAAACCACAGATGCCCTCACCTGTCGTCTCGATGAAGGGGTATTATCATTATCTACTAAGGAAATAAAAGGAAATGCTCGCACAAGGACAAGTCGAGTCGGTCCAAGGTGATCGGTTCGGTTGGGTTCAGTTCGATTCAAGGAAACGTGGGACACCCAAAGCTGGGTTAGATTGGGTTGGGGCTGTTGGGGGATGTTGATGTTGATACGCGACCCTTGCTCACAAGGGGAAAACAAATGGCTCGGCAATGTCCAAAAACTCAAAAGAATGGCGAGCTCAAACGAGGTAAGCTCATGATGTGACCCGAGGGTCGTTAAAATATTGCACCATACCCCAGTCGGTTGGTGCTCCGTTATGTTGTTGTTGTCCCGGTTGCTCCAGGATGATGCTCTCCCAGTCGTCAAATACCACAGGAGCTGGCGAATACTCAAAGTCCATCATTGATTCACCAGCTTCCTGACCATGACCCTGAGGAGGTGGTGGCAGCTCGCGCTTGTCAAGTGGCGAGGACGCGGGCGGGGGCATCAGGGGCGAAGTCGAGGGTCCCATGGGTGAGTGAGACGAAGAATCGGGAGATGGTCTCGGCGCGGGTGTGAATGGCTGCGATGGTACCATTATTGTGTTGCGGAAAGGTGCTGCAAACGAAGCCTGTTGAGGATCCGGCGAAGGCATCATCGACTGGTGGCCAGGGTGGCCCTGAGTAGGCAGTGTCATGAACGACATGCGAGGGTCGTGAGGGAATGCCTGGGGTGCCAGGCTCGTATGCGAGTACTGAGGCGAAGGGATAGGTGCTGAGGTGAGGACGATATCGGCGAGGTCGTAAGCTACACTGACAATCCACTGAGCCTCACCCTCGTCGCCAGAGAAGAACTCGAGGAGATCCTGCAGTTGGCCGGGGCTCTCGTTCTCCAGGAAGCCCTGGGCGCGACCCGTCTTGCTTGGGTGCCAGCTGAATTGGGGTCTTCGGCCATTATACTCAGGCTGCTTGCTGACGACAAGTGCGTCCCAAGCCTCGTGGATCAGAGGTTGGTGGAGGAGACCATAAACAACCCGAGAGTGCATCCAGTCACCCTTGGTCATACCAGACTCAAAGTGGCGGGCGACGTGCTCAACATGGCGTTCACGAGCCGGGTGAAGAGCAGAGCAAAACCCACAGGCCCAGTACTTGCGCTTTCGAAGGAACTTGACCACCTTTTCGGCGTGGGGACACGTCTTGCAGCCATGGCACTGCTTGTGGTGCTGGTTGAACGAGTTGGAACCCCAGAAGCTTCGGTTGCAACCAGGCTCGGGACAGGGGTACTTGCGCCAGCGCTCGTGGAACTCGTCCTCGTGGCGCTTCCAGTCGTACTTGCGCTTGAAGCTCGTCTCACACGAGGTACACCAGTAAATGTTGGTCTTTCCGGCGGTGCCGACTGGAGCCCCAATGGCGCCAAGTGGTCCGCTAATCGGGTTGGACGGAGGAAGAGGGAGAGGCGCCTGAGATCGGGCACAGTTGGAGGTTGATGATTGCCAAGACATGGATGACTGGCCCGAGTTGGTGGACCAGATGGAAGCATGGCCGGAGGAGCCGGAGCTCGTCGAGGAGACGGAGATGCGAGGGCGATGGTTAAAAGGAGCCTGAGGGGGCATGAAGATGGCTGCTTCATTGTCTTGATTAGCAAATCAGTCAGCAAGTGCAAAGAAGCAAGGAAATCGACGGCAGCTGCGGTCAGGTAAGCATGACATACAAGGTGCCTCCTCGGGAACGGCTTCGTGCTTAATCTCGACGGATGGAGTGGTGGCAGTAGATGAGCTGTTGGTGGGAGTAGTCGTCACAGTCGGAACATTCGGGACAATAGGAGGTGGAGGAGGGCATCGAAGCGGCGGAGGAGGAGCGAGCGAAGCAGCGCTGGGGGCGGGATTCGGTTGTTGAGGTTGGCTAAAGGCGGGAGGAGCCTGCTGCTGAGGTTGCGAGGGAATCGATGACATCGAAGACATGGCGTTCAGTGTCAACGAGAGAGACTGGCTTTCATTGACCCATTGATGAAGGAGATCCTTGGACAGGCCCGAGTCGATCAGGACCTGGAGGTTCTTCCTTGCCTCGGCGAGGACATCCTGAGGAGTGGCGTCATGGTGCTGCTGCTGGTGAGACGGCGAGGGGCTCGGCTGTTGAGACATGATGTGCTGCTGCTGTTGCTGGTACTGAAGCTCGAGTTGTTGTTGCTGCTGGTGGGGGCTCTGGCTCTGATTCTGGCTCGGATCCATGGGCAGCGCTCACATGGAGGATGGACGGTGTGTATCGACTAGCAAGCGCGTGTAATCGGCAACGACGGGGTTTAACTTGATTTTCTCCGGCTATGCGAGCTTTTTTGGTCGAGCGAGCTAAAAAAGGTGGTGTTGTTTTTCCTTGAATGCGTGATGGTCGTTGAGAAGCGAACGTGTTGTAGTGGCGAGCCTGATTATACCAGTATGGGCACAACAGAAGGCGGCGGTTTGAGTCGAATCCTCGGGGGTGAGATTTCGGGGGAAACGAGTTCGAAAAACGAGAGACAAGAGCGAGAGTGTGTAAAAGTCCCCTTTTTGGAACTTTCGTTGATTGAGCGAGAGTGTTGAATCAGAAACAATAAGAAAAAGAAGAGAAAAAGAAACGAAAGAAAAACAAAGACTGGTGATGCTTTGGGCTTTGGAGTTGTCAAGTTGCAAAAAAAGAACGAACGGGGGGAGAGGACGGAGGAGGGCAAGAGAGAATGGGGGTGGGAAGGGTGGTGTAGAAAGGAAGCTACGGGCGCCGGGCACTGGGCAGCTTGGGTCCCTTCTTCTTTCCTTAGGGAAATGGTCCCAAGGACGAATTGATTGGGAGAGAAAGGGAAGGGGAGGGGAAGGTGGAAGGGGGGGCGTGTGGTCCCGGGATATTTCTCCGAGTATAATTAGATCGCCTTCTTTTTTGCTTGTGTCCGGGGGGTGTGTGTGAGAGAGTGCGAGGAGAGAGAGAGAGCGCGTGGGTGGGAAGGGGAAGAAGGGAAGGGGCGAGCGCGCGCGCTCAGCGCCTTTCTATGTATATGCACGCACTGCACACTCGACTGGAAGGAAGGAGCCTGCTGGACAAGAGCGAGCGAGCGAACAAGCAGCCTTGCCTTGTGCCTGTACCTGTGCCTGGCTGCTTTTCCTGTGCTTGGACCACTGGCACCACTTTCGCGCGGGCTGGGGATGGAGGGACCCAGAAGGAACCAACCTAGGGACGGGAGGGTCTTAGCAGCTGCCCTGGAGCCTGGTTAGGTTAGGTACTTTGGTTCGGGTACCTTGCTTTACCGCGCGCTCTAGGTAGGTACTTTGTCTCTCTCTCCAAGATACTCTCTCTCTCGTTCTCTCTCTCGAGGTTTCACGAGAATTTGATTTGAGGCTCTCATTGATATGTCTGTTCCCGTGTGTGGAGATTGAGAAGGAGGAGGGGAATTCGTAACAAGATGTGTTGTCCCGTGTGTGTGTGAGCGTGTGAAGGAATTGGACAAGGAAAAGGGCATGAATTAAAGTGACGTGACGTACTGCGAGAGGATGATGGGCATGTCGGCGGGTTTGAGGGGATCCCATGGCTGATGGATTGGATCATGGTTGGAGGTTTGGACGGACGGGTGATGCCGCAAAAGAAACAAGAAAAATGTGGCTAGTTACAATAAGGATAATAGTTGTCATGACCGTTGAGTATTCGTTCAACTACCTAGGTACCTCGTTGATGCTCTTCAAGTCATCAATATCTCCAACTCATTCTTCTCTCGCAGCCGAGTCGCGATCTTACTCTTTCTCGCCCCCAATCAAGGCGCCATCAGATCAAAGGGCCAACGAATTCTCCCAGTCGTCGACCGACAAGCGGGGACTGGAGGATATTGATCCCTGCACTGCTGGAGACGGCGCCGCCGCCAGGGGTTAACCATGGAGCAGGGATCCCTACCCAGGAGGATTCTCTCTCTTACTGCTCTGCTCGCACATGCACCACCATAACACACGGGTCATCAAGCCCCCAGCCAGCTCACGGGCGCGTCATGGCTTGCAGTGCGTGTGTTTTTACTGTGTGTGCTGCTGCTGCTTCCTACCCATTAAGGCGTAGATGGCTTCGAGTTTTTGGTTGTACAACAGCAGAAGGCGTTGTTTCACCACCATTTCCAAAGATAGATTCTCTCTCCTCTTTTACTCAACTCACTTTCAGCCACCCCTTGTTCAGCTATTCAATGCGTCAACTCGTGGTCGTGTTCGGGTATCTCCCTCCATTGACACTCTGCAATCAACAGATGACAGGCAACTTGCAAAAGAAACGAAGGATTTTTTTATTCTAATACCAAAATGATCAAATCTGATTGTTCCTCTGTGTGTGCGAAAAGGAACGGGGAACAATGTTCCCACTGTTCAACGGCCCCCCCTGGCTCCAAATGTCCCAATTCCTCCATGTTCCTCCGGGATTTGGCTCCATTTCACTCAAGTAGTCATTCTTTTGTAATGAAGCCTCTTCTCAGCCCAAAAAACGCCCACACACCAGCCGCACGTTTTTTTCTTGTTGCCTCGTTCCTCGTACTTGACTACGCGCTTTTTCACAGATCTCTCTCTTTTTTTTTTTTAATGCTGCTGGAACACACTCTGTAACAGCCAACTCTCACCTGAAACACGCGACAATCATCAGCAAGCAAGGTGGAATAGAAAAAAAACAACAACGGTCTGCGCCGCGCCGCCGAGCGTTTCGAAACGGTTTCCCGCCAATCAGAGACGTGTGCCTGTTAGACGACCTTGTCTCCCCAAGAAGGGAGGGGGGTGGGCGTGAGGGGCGGAATAGGAGGGAGACCCCTTCTTTTTTTTGGCAGGCTCCATATCTCATGATGTGTTTGTGTAGAAAGAGACATGGGGTTTAGTTAAGAGAGATTTCGACATTTGATGCGAAAAGAAGCGTTGGTCGTTGCGTTTCTACGTTGCTTTTCCCTCTCCCTCTCTTGCATGTCGACCGTTGAGAAAAAAAAAAGGCGCAGACATGGTTCAGATCTGCCGGATCAACCCATCCATGAATGATGACCATCCATCGATGTTCCCCCTGGATCCCTGGCTAGGGCCTACATGTCAACAGACAAGAAGCTGGTTGCTGCATCGTCATCATCGTGTCTGCAGCTCGCAACTCTAGTTTATTGGACGTGCAGAAAGGGAAAAAAAGCGTCGTACCTTTTTTTTGTGTGCACAGCCTTCCTTCGACCCGGGTCTTGGGTAAGCTACAGGCGGCTAGTAAAAGTAAACCCAGTCTTTCCATCAGCTTATGAGCAGAGAGCAATTGGATCCCTCTCAACAAAAACCGAACCAAGTCTCTTTGACACAGACCTTTCCTCCTCGATCTTGTGTGTGTCGTCGACTGGCACTGACCCCCCCTGGATCGACGCTGTCATCATCGTCATCGCTTGTCTATCTGAGCTTTCCCTTTCCGCCCCCTTCTTCCCCCACTCCGAAGTCAACGAACGACAAGGCAAGCGAAGGGAGGAGGAAAGCCTTACAAATCCAGTTAAACCAGGGAGTAAGGCGGCGTGGGGTGTGTGTGTGTACATTATCTCTCTTCTACTGTACCCGTTGTAAAAGCATAATTAATGAAACCTTGCCTTAGTGCGTCCCAGCACAGCGTAAGCTTTCCACTGGCGCGGCGCCTGTGGAAATTGGCAGAGAGGGAAACACAAGGCTCAGATGACTTGACCTCTCTCTCTCTCTTTCACAAAAAAAACACAATGCCCATGTTAACCGACCTTGTTGGAAAGCCGAAGCCCCAGCACGGGAAAAGAGGAGGAGGAGGAGAGCCATGTGTTCGAGAAGCGAACAGGGCCGCACGGGGATTCCTTGTCTTGCATCATTTCGCGTATCACGGGGTCCCCTTGTTTAAATGGATACCCCCGTCCAAGGATTGAACTCGCCCCCTTTCAACGGGGGGGACATCAGAACAGCCCACAGCGTTTCCCGCAGTTGGCTTTTTAAGATGACGATGTAGTATTCCGTTCTTCTTTCCCTCCTCTCCAACCTTGTCGCTGTCGCTGTCGCTTGTCTGTTGGTTAACCCGCGGAAGAGAGTTGTTGTACAACCCCTGTGGCACCCTGATTTGCTTGCTGATGCTGCTCCCTTTTTCGTGCTAGTCAGGGACCACACAGACAAGACGAGATATCGTGACACGGACCAGCAGCCTGGGTGAACGAGTTGTTTTTCTATTTAGGGTATAGCGGCCGAGAGTTCTTGGCTCTGATCATGAATCAATTGGTTGCGCAGCGAAGCCCACTGGGATGTTGAATCGTGGTGGACAGAAATGGCGTACACTCTACCCGGGGCATGCCGTACAACAGTGTACAACTATTTTACTCATTCTTCCGCGCAAGATGAAGCTTTATGGGGTACATGCATGCACTACGTCTGCACATTTCCGTATCTTCCTTCTTTTTACGGAGAACATTCATATTAATCTTGATTAAAACATGCATATTCCCATATCAATAGCTCTTCGTATTAATATGCAGATCACATGCGGTCAACCATCTGTCCTCGGTTCGCTATCTTTTACTTTCTGTGTCTACCCGTCATGTTAATTAATTAATGTTTCTATTTTTTAAATAATCCCATCAATGACTGACTGTCTTGTCTTGTCTCTGATAATGTCACCCGTCCTAGTCTTCCCGCTCTTCCCGTGTCTTCGTGCCTCAGCCCGGTTCCCTCTCCTTGGGACAGAATGACGAACACAAGAGTCAGAAATTTATTCGACGTCAGTGTTTCACACCAAAAAAGGGTTCTTCTTTTTAGAGTGCCACACACACCCTCCTGTCTGTAACATTTCTTGGCTCAGCTGACGATCGTCGACGCCGAAGAGCGGCACAGGCAAAAACAAGGAACAGACAGAAAGATCAGAACGTTTCTGCCCGAGAATGGGCTATAGTCCGAGGAAACATAAGAAATGCCCATTAAACAAATCCTTGCTGACGTCTTCGTCATTGCCAATTCCGTTTCCCTAAGGGTCCGAATAATAGCATGCAGTTATAGGTTACATGCTGCAAGGCACCGAGTTACACTCGAGAAACTTGTCTACCGACTGTGACTCTAATGACTTGTTTGGGCGACAACACAACACCACCACCACCAGCAATTCCCAAAATATCCCCTCCCGAGACATTCATTTTTTTTTTAATCCCCCGATGCACGTCAGGTTCCTCTCACTCTTGGTCCCAACAGGCCGTTTCTTCTTCACACATCCAACCAACATGTTCAAAACAGCCCACCACACACTCCTCCAACTTCACTTGAAACCCGCACTCAAAACCGCCGGCCCCCCGGCCCCGACCCGTACAGTAGGTAAACAAACCCCGGTACCTCCGTGTTTCTTCACTACCCCCCGGGAAACCCTTGCTTTTTTTGCTCGTGCAGACAACCAACGGACACAAAGATCCACAGGCACGGGCTCGACATGTTCTCGGCCGAGCACTGCCACGCCCTAAACGTCACGGACGGGTTCCTGAACTCTACTCTCTTGCCCAGTAGTCTCGATCTTTCGTTTCTCTTAGACTGATTACTTGCTTGTTCTGTCTTTAGTTCGTTGTACACTTTCTACCTCGTACCTACGGTTGACGAAAGGTCCGATAGTCTATTTTTAATTTTCCCCCTTGGAATAATAGTTAATCTATATAAGGAGCCCCCCTCGTATAGCTAAGGTAAATTATAACCTTATATATTATAGATAATTATATATAGTAAGGTTAATAAGATAAGATAGCTTTTATATACTTTTAGTTAAAAATTAGCTAGGGTGCCTTATAATAAGTATATATAATATTTTTTATTTTTTTTTAATTTATATAGGTATATATATTATTAATTTTTATATAAGATATTATAATCTTATATATAAGGCAAAAAAACCTAATTAAGGCTTAATTTTTTATAAGAGATTATTTAATTATTATAAATATATAAAG
>NKCK01000225.1:0-69343 GCA_003946995.1 Fusarium oligoseptatum
CAGTGGAAGCTTTGATGGACAGAAACCGGCTTGCAAACCGGGCTCATAACTGTCGCACGACGCGACTGTTATGCATAACTGTACGACGATCGGGCAGAAGATCCCCTGTGAATCGGGCAACGAAAGACTCTTGATTTCCTATCTAAAGGAGCGGAGTTGAGCTGAACTAAATACACAATGGAGATACTGCTGCCTGCAAGGCAGCAGTATAATGAGTCATACGATGAGTCAATGACTGGCTGTAGCCTGCTAGTTGTGGTCGTTCACGATGATCGTGATTCTTGTCTTATTTGTGAGCGAGCGACTTGATATTGACAGGAGAGAGCATTCTTTGATAGATGGGGGAACCTGTCATGTCGAGATGTATTTTTGTTCAGGGCCATTAACAGAGATGCTTCCGAAACCACCCACAGGGGAATAATCTATAAAAATCAATGAAGACCCGAAGTGCCGATACCGAACCATAAATGATGCATTTCTGTTCGAGCTTCCTGGATCCAGATGAACCGCCTGTAATTCTTCCTTCATGGGAACCCATCTACTCACACCCGCCCAATCAACACTTCCCGCCCCGTGCCGTTGACTCATTTTTCATTCCTCCAGGACTCGGAGCCGTTCCTCTGTCGTCATCATCATGGGCTGTCGGTGTCGTAGCCCAGGCGAGCCTGGGCGCGATGGGATGGCCGAGGGCCGAAGGGAACGGAGTTCCAGCTCTACGCCATTAACCCGTTTTATCAAATTGGAGAGGTCGACCTCCAGGGTTCCATGGGCGGCCTCTAGCTCGGCCATTCGTGTCTTGTTGTTCCTGAGCCACTCCTTTGTGTCGTCCGCGTTAATTTCGTATTGTTCCATTCGGATTAGGATGGGTGCGATGGCCCCGTTTATGGCCGTGGCGAAGGCGGCGCCGATGGAACCCTTGGGCTCTGCTGAAAGTATCCCTAGCTCTAAGTCACGGTCCTCTGCGGCCAGGTCCCCCGATTTGCCTTCACAGTATCAGTATCAGTCAACAGGGTCCCGTTAAGCAAAGAAGTATAAAGCAAACTGTTAACTTACTGGGCTTCCTCCATGCCTTGTAGGTTGCTTTGACGATCGAAAGTGTATTGGAGATAATAGTCAAGATGGAACCGCCCATGGCCAAGGCATCCTTGACGTGCTCGAGGGCTACCATGATTTCTTTGTCAATGTCTCACTACTAAGGGTTGGGCGTTTCGGGTCGTTCGGAGGGTTCCGGCAGCGATTTAGATGGAAAGGTTTGCAGATGTGAAGATGGTTCCAGTCGAGAGTGGGCAAAAGTCATGAAACTAGAACACGGGGAAAGTTCCCATCCGGTGGTTAGGAGCGACCCAAGTCTAGGTACCTCGGTAGGTAGGTAGGTAGGCATGATGGATTTTCTTACTAGAAAATAAATAATGTATACTCTGTACCTAGGTAGGTAAGTATAAAAAGGAGACAGCAGATAGATGTCCCCTTAACAAGATGGAGAGTCCTATAGGAGTAAGAACGGAATAATACTAGGCTGTGCTTAACTTAATCGTAACTAATTTAATCTAAATCAATACGATTTAACTTTAGAAATATTTTAACTTTCCAGTTCCATTACATTGAGCCAGATTAATTAAACTATTTCAAACTCAGGGATAATTTGAGTGATGCTTCTGTTTTGCGTTTCTGGTGTTTTCAATGGGGTGAGGGTGAAGACGAGAACGGTCACGTGAGTGTGTCCGAGTCGGGTATAGTAAGAATGCGAATGTAAGCCACCAGCAATTAAAACTCGGGATCCTGTCTGCTCTCCCATAGATAAGCCAGTGAGGGGCGGATTCGTAGTTGGGTCGGTGACGACCAGCGAATCCCCGCTGTTGTATGTTTTTGCCTATTGCATATCTTTTTGCCACTAGACGCTATTTTATGCAAGAATGTAAGTAACGCTATCTCGACTCATAAAGTTGCCGAATTTGTGGAGTTTACGGTTGCTCCCCGGCCAATCATGGCTTCGGAAGCACCCAATTGTCTTGAGGTGGACAGGCGGTGCTACTTCTTGTACAGAGGATATCTCTTACAATGCAAGAGGTGAAGCTTACCTGTATCATTCATCTCTTTACGAAGGCTACTAGGCCATTGAAACGTTCGTTTCTAGTCTTGTGCTACTGCCGAGACCTTCGTGTTCTTTTGTCATATGGCATTCGTTTCAGATCCTCGTATCATGTCTGAGTTGGACGTCTTACACAGCCTGCTAGAGTCAAATGACGTGGACATTGAACATGTTAAATCGTGGCTGATGGGTGGGCTTTCAATGGCCACTCATAGCTCGTCCACGACATATGCAAGGGAGAGCCCCTTTTAGGAGGGATGTGATTATTCCCATGTTACTCACTACGTCACTTTTTCAACGGTATTTAGTTAATTAGCAAAATTATCCTTGCGTCGAGCCAAGCTTGTTTTCCAATTTCATCGCTCGTGAAAGGTTTTCCGAGTGACAAGCAGAGCAACGCTGTTGTCCCTAACAGCCCCGGCATCATGAGTCCCCCTCATTATAAGCGCCATGGAGGTTTCTGGGGACGAAGCATCAGCACGAATACTTTTTGACTTCACTACAGCGCCTCAATCCAAACTTGAAAGCGGGCAGAGGGGTCCCGATGGTTTCCCACTAGCGCCAGCGGAAAAGAGGACTCATCTCGTCCCTCCACAGAGCGACAACCATACAGCTCCTCAACCCTTGATGGGTAAATACACCGCCCTCTTCTCCTAGTAGCAGACGTGTTACTAACACCGTGCTTTCCAGCGCGGTGGAGTACTCAGGAGCAGCCCACACAATTCTTCCACAGTCCAGAAGCACCATTTACGATTGGTGTTGTGCCGCCCCTTGATCAAGATCCCGAATGGCCTCTCCTCAATTCTCCCGTCAACATGATTCCTGATTCATCAAAGCCGAGCCGTCCTCTCCCAAGATCTGACGGATTTGTTTCCCTGTCTGAGCTCTCTCGCATCCATGACAAAGAGAGCATTGATGCGCCCGAACCCCAAGACGCCGACCTTGATCTAGAGCTCAACAAGCTACAAATTTCTCTGCCTCGCCGTGATAAGATCATTACGCCAGCACAGTTTGAGAACTATCTTGAGATTCGGGTGCGAGAATCTCATGTTCGAGAAGCCTGGAACGAGGCCGAGCAGCAAATCCATGAGGATGAAGATCAGGAGATCGATTACGACACCGCCGACGATGAGGACATATCCAAGCAGCTTGCAGACCAGAGAAAACACCAGGCAGAGCACATTGCCAACTATCGACAGCGAATGATCAAGACTACAGGCGACACTAGCCTATCTCCTGTCGACCCGTGCAAACCTCCAACCCCCAAAAACACCCTCACCAGGCCCGTCAACAGATGCACACGGTAGTCCCCCTACTCCACTCCACGACGACAAAGCTTCCATCAAGAGCGGCCAGTCTGCGAAATCGAACAGACAGAGATCCAACTCGAGCCCACGACCAGCTACTCGACAGGCCTCCAGGAGGCGGGCCGGTTCTACTCCCAGCCAAGCATCCAGACAAGGCTCCCACTCTCCTCTTCCAGAATTCGCCCGTGGTCTCCCCCAAGATCCCTTCCCCAACAGATCTGAAAGCGTTGCCCGGACCAACAGGTCTGGATATCCTCGGAGCGTGGTCCCCATCTCACCGCGCACCAGACTCATGCGCCCACGGCCGCTACGTCGTGCGAACCCCAATGCAGGAAATCATCAAAGCTACATTCCTCACATGAAAGGACAGCAAAGCTCCCTCAACTGGGCTGGTGGAGCCCTGGCATACCGGTTGGGTCAGATGTCTTCCCCCTGTCGCATGCCTGGCACGCAGCATACGCCACTTCGGCCGCCTCCGTCTCAGTCGACCTCAGGCGCAGGATCAGAGGCGCAGTATTGAATTACTCGGATGTTACAGAGTGTGTACCTCGGAGATTGAACGGTTTTATGATTTAATGGAATCACATTATCAGTTGTGTCGGCTTTGAAAGGCAGAGCCCTTGCGGGTGTGTTGGGTAAAATAAGTGGCGAAGTTTCAACATGTATGAGAAAGCAGGGTCAATATTCTGTTCAGCGTTATTAATTACTCAAGTTCTGTTCCTTATCTAGTTACAATCTACCTGGTATGCTCGCTCACACTCCTTGAGCAAGTCATTCATCAACCACCACCAAAACACCAAGAGCAGGGGAGCGATTACAAGAGAGATCAACCCTTCGTAGATCTTTCTTTATATCATATCTTTGGCAGATATTGATGCGTATTTTATCGGAATTTTCTTTAGTGACAATCCCATGAGAAAAGGAACGAGATAAAAGCTACCATTCCTCTACAATCTCTTGTAGCAAGCTGTTGCTATTAACTAATCATCACAGATTTAAAATAGAGCATCCAGTCAAATAGCACAGCTCTTAACACCCCAAAATTTAATTTTGTGTCGTAATGCATCGGGGAAAGCTCATCCGTACCATACATTTTGCGACGTTACTGAAAGTGAAAGACCTGCCACCACCTTGTCCCCTAACAGATAGCTAGTACGCTCTCAGCCATCTCGGTTTCTATCCCACTAGTTTAGCTCTATTGTATTACTCTTCAAGAATCCCGAGTCATTCCTTTCTTTTGAAGATGGCATAGGTGGATGCTGGAGCCCGGAAGAGGTGAGCGATGGTGGCCAGGATAGATGACACTCTGTCATTTAAGCATAATTAACAATAATGAACTATCTGTAAAATGCTTTTTATCTTGTAACTTAATGCGCAGTAGTCTTTCTCGAGTCCATTTGTATTCTAGTACGTCATCTATAGTGTGAAGCATGGTAAACAGAGAAAGTCTACAACTAAGCGTGGGAATACATCTTCTGGGGGCAGTGGTGAGTGAGATTTCAGTATGGAACATCCATGGTTATTTTTATCATACTCAGCTCTCGTCTTCTTGATCTGCTTACTATTTTTATTGTTATTCCAGTGACCTAAAAATTTCTTGCCAGATAAGAAAGTTTGCTTTATACTCTCACTCATGCGTCTCAGACGCAGATGTGAAAAGTTAAACAGTTCTTGCGGATGGTTAAATATTGCCCCTCGTCCCTCTAGAACCTGAATCATGGACTTTTTAGCTATAATCAACAAATCTCAACATTAACCACCATGTATACCGCTACTAGACTTTCCTGGTGCTTATTATCTCCGGAGATCCGTCTGCTAATCTTGGAATGCATTTTTCCGAAGAATGGACATGTGGAAACCATCGTCGACCGTGGATTTCCCAAAGCTTCGAGCTTGGCCACTGTGTCTCGCGAGTGGAGATACTTCTTCGAGAAGCAAACCTTTCGCCGCTTGGCTATTACATCTTCAGATATCCCCGAGTTCTCAAGAGCAGTTTCAGGCGAAAATTCCGTCCGACTAAACTACATTAGTCGTTTGAGGTACTACATCAGACTTGCCCAATACACTGAGTGCTTGCTTGATAAGCCGGAGAGCGCGGCAAATATTGCTTGGTACGTGATTTCCTAGCTCTGGGGCTCGCAAGAAACATGACTAATAATCTGAGGAATAGGAACAACCAAGCTTTTACTCGGGCTATGGTAATTCTACTGAATGCTTTGTCCTCTTGGGATGGCACCCGTGGAGGGCTTATGCTAGAGATTACCGCCTACTCGCCCAGCGACCAGATATTCCACCCTCTCCAACTCGACATCCGGGATGACTACCCGCTCCGATTCGAAGAGGACTTGGAAAAATGCCCGAACTATTCGGAATACTACAAGAAGAAAAAGGTTGAGATAATGGGTTCCGAAGCCATACGACGCCCGGCTGTGGTCCGAGACAAAATGGCACAACGTCTTCGTGGAACGCCGCTTGAGCTTCGCCCGTGGCTGGTTGAGAGAGAAGAGAGATTCGGCAACCCAACGCGAAGTCTCGCAAAGGTTCCCATAGTCAGGGGACTTATTCTACGTCGAAGCCTCCTCAGAGGAATCTCGGGCAAGGCACTGGCGAAACTCTTTCGCGAAAGTTTCGTGGCCCTGGGGTCGTTTCGACTCGAGAGATGGGAAGGGCGCACTAAGGAAGACGACGTCGCCTTTCTGACTGGTAAGATAAAACTGCCTAATAGGAAAAAAAGTAGGAAAGTTTGGCTAATATTAGGTTACAGATCTCCAGTTGCACTTGATGCCCAACCTCCCTGCTGGTGTTCAGACCTTTTCACTGATGCAGATGGGAAGCTTACCCGGCCATCGCTATCGGCCTACTCATGCCGTTCTCGGGCCACTATCAGATTTGATGGCGGCATCATGCCATCGTTTCGCCAATTTCTGTCCTCCTCTTGAGCTCCACGCCAAGACATTCCTCAGACAATTGGCCCTGGGAGGAAAGCAAAGGGGATCCAGGCTTAAGTGCCTCTCTCTTCGGGCAAATTCATTGCAGCCATCCACAAGCCAACAGTCAGTAATATGGTTACTCACCGCTGCGAGTAGGGCAGCCAGTAAGCTTCCTCGACTGAGGGTCATGGAACTGTGGAACTCTGGCGACGGATTTGGGTATTTGTTCCGTTACACACAGGAAGCATGTCGAGCCACGATAACCTGGCGGAGCATTGGACAGAACTTTGACTTGGAGCCTCAAGTGATTCAAGTGTGGTCAAAAGTGTCCAGGACCCGTGTGCTCATCGTGGATGCAAGTCCGTTTACAGAAGATGAGGTCGGGTTGGAGGGGTTCAACTACGAGACAATTCTTGGTCACTTGTCTCTTCGGAGGTTGGCTTTTGACCCCATAACTGAGGCACAATTAGCGGTTATGACAAGGCCATGACCAGGGATGTATATAACGATACATTTGGGATTGGGATAAGTGAAAGGGTTATGAGATTTTAAGAAGATGGAATGAAAATAGGGCATGATCAGGAGAGCCGTGTTTACTTCACGGCTTAGTAACAACAACATTTAGAACAATACGAAAAAGGATAGAATTTAATTATGCTCTAACCCAGAGTTCCGGTATTGTATATATAGCAACTGTTTAGCAGATTGCATGCAGTCTCGAAGACGTTGACTAAGATGATCCGTGTGACACAACAATAATTGATGGAGGTGGGTGCACCCATCCACGTCCCAACATCATGACAGGAGCCTAATGCTCTCACATAAAATTGCCTATTATTATTTCGAACCGGTAGTAAGACGCTTAAGAGTCCGTCCCCCAGTTGGGATATCAGATCTCGACTCATTTCCTTCAACTCCAAGCATGACCGTCCATCATCACAAAAGGAAAAGTTCACCAAGCAACAAAAACCATCGTTTTTTTTTTGACCAGAATGAAAACTGTGACCTTCTCTGTCGTTGAATCCACAGGAAATTGCCCAACTAATCATCTGTCAAGTCGATCGCTTCTCTCCCATTGGAGAGCTTCACCATCTTCAGGGGTATCTTTGACACTGGCGCGTCGTCACGCTCGCGTTTGACTC
Source organism: Fusarium oligoseptatum (assembly GCA_003946995.1). NCBI lineage: Eukaryota > Fungi > Ascomycota > Sordariomycetes > Hypocreales > Nectriaceae > Fusarium > Fusarium oligoseptatum. The sequence continues at coordinate 7,469 of NKCK01000225.1, forward strand.
GAGCTGGGGCATCCGGCTTGACCTAGTCAATAGTCAGCAACAGTCATACCAAGGGTTACATGCATGCCAAAATGAGGGACTCCTTGATGCTTACCTTGACACCCTCATCATCGGAATTGGTGAGGTCTTGGATTATCTTGACAGGTGTAGTCGATGGTGGTGATCGCGGTATCACCATTTCATGATCAAGCGCATCTAAACAGAGTTAGTGGGATTGGTTCACCACCAAGGCAGAATGCGTCAACACACCGCGAGACCGGTAGTGGAAGTAGAAAACGGCAATTTCCGACCGGTTCTTGATGATGGCCCTCCTGGATTTGGGCACACAGGCACGTCCGGGCACGGTAACCAAGCTAGGAATTATTAGACTATACATGTCTTAGTGGGCACAGGATTCTTACCTCGCACCATGACTCAGCTCTTTACCCTTCATTGCCTTCTCTGCAACTTCAAGTGACTGGGTGTTATCGATGGCCTGCGAACTTGATGCCGGATTCCGAATGTCAGTTGGTGCTCGCCCAGAGCTTGATTTCAACTCCCGATAGTGATCAAATCTGCCGACTGTGATGACTACTTTGATGGTGCCCAATTCTTGCACGCGCTTGACATCTCTGGCAACCTTGTCGCTATCCGTGTCCTCAGCTGAGCATCGTGTTAGTCAAGCCTTCTCCAAGGTCTTGTGTACGTGACGAACTTGTCGTGACTGGAGCAAAGATGAACTTCTTGTAGACTTCTTGATTGAGGTCCACGTCGAATCTAGTCGTGTCCGAGACATGGCATGTTGTAGGCACATGATGTTTTCGGAGTCTCACACCAGTTTCCTTGGTTCCATCAATGAAGGCCCGAACGACCAGGGTATCATTGCTTCCGGAGAAATCAAAGGCAGAGGCGACATCGACCCTGATCTTAAAAGGTGCGCCCGTCTTGGATTCAATGTAGCGATGACACGCCGGGACTCGGGCGAGACTTTGGTCCGGGTCGGTGGGTATTTCGCCGTCGTCTGGTGGCTCGTATTCGGTCGCCGGTCGCCCCGCCACTATCACGGAAGCGATGAGGCCAGGAATGCTAGAGAGGATCGCCATGCTGAGAGGGGAAGCAAAGCGATGCTGGGTAATGATGAAGTGTAATGAGCTGCCAAGGTTAGAGAGTAGCCTGGTCCAAAGGGTGTATCGCAAATGAACAATGAATCAACGATTGACCGTTTCTATGGCCAGCCTGATGTTTGTTGTCACGTGCCTTCATCTTCAGCCTGAGGTGGCTGGCCGTTTCACCAGCCACAAGCCATTGCCTGGTGTCCGTCAGGCTTCGCAGCTTCAGCATAAGGCCACGGAAGTGTATTGGATGAGGGAGTATGATGTTATAACCCCTGTCCCTAGTTCTCTCTGGTATTTTCATTTTACATGAATCAAAGAGGGATGTGCAGCTGACGAACGAGAGCGAAAGAGCAAGCCCGTAGTTAGCTGTTGCGTTAATGACTACATAGGGTGATGGAATTGATCGGTACAGAGTCAATAAATCGTGAAGAGAATCATTGAAAGGGAAATATCAACACACGAATACATAAAAAGATCCTTGATAAAGCTTTCAATATGCCATGGTCTACTCTTTGTTGCCTACGAACTCCTGTCTCTCGAAGCATTGTCTCCATACCGAGATACCTAACCTAGAGTTTCCACTGAGGCAGGTACTGTAGCTCGGCTAGTGGACGGGCATGAACCCCGCTGTCACCAACCAGCATCGCGCCGCCCATTGACGTGAACTCTTCCCATTCAAAGCGTCAGCCCCAACGAAACAGCCGGCACGAAGCTCGACATTTTACGCGACCTGATGTATTCCCCGACCTTTCCTCTTCTTGATCTAATCTCCCCACCATGCGTCAATCATATCCTCGAAGCGATAGCGCCCTGACAAGTATCTCGTTGGCGGACGATCCAAACGATCGATAACGCGTCGATGGCCACAAGCGAAGGACAGCCCCTTTTATACACAGAACCTCAGGGGAGCTCCACAGATGGACCTTCAAATTCCATTGCTGTCTTCCCTCTTTTTCTTACTAGTTTTACCCGGATCTTGCGCTGGTGCTTAGGGGTTTCTTGACTCATAAGGCACACAGTAGTGCAGACTCGCATGATCTTGGAGGATACCTATTCTCTCGCGACAAGGAATCGCCAACGCGCCAACGCTATGAGCTCCTCAAGAAGTTGTGCCACCAACTCGATAGACCCAACCATTGTTCCAACAGCCTAGGGAACACCACAAGCGACGAGTCAGCATCCCCGCGATCGAGACCTCCGACGATGCGTTCGAGGGCGTTCGAAGACAGCGATGCTCGCGCAGGCCCAAGACGACGGTATACGTGCGTGATTATCACCATTGTCGGCCCGGGGCGACGCGATAAGTTACTTCCCTAGAACATCATCTTGGGAATCTCGAGATCTTGAGGGGTGGGACTTTGCCTCCAACCAATATCGAATTGTACCTTGTACCACTGCATCCGACCTGAAGAAATCGACCGAACGATGGGTGACAAACTTCTGGCCGCACACTGCCATCAATGATGGAGGAGCTGTGGCGACATGACAGACTCTTTTGCCATGGAGAAAACGATGTCGCGTCATACACTGCCTGCCCTAGAAGCTGCGAGCACCGAAGCGATCCGGGTGGCGTCAATGATTCCTAGAAGACTTCCACGAGGAAATTGAGGTCTCGAGCGACACTCGGTCGTTTGACGCTTTAGTTATATGAACGACACTTGCTCATCAACCGCCATCGCCATGCATCTCTACATGGATTCGTACAAGCCCGGCACCAGGCTTTGGCGAATAGAGTAGAGGTCGAGCTTCGCTACAAGCTTGACTTTAACAGCGTAGAAGGTCAGAGAGTAACCAAAGAGCGGGCGACATCAATGCATGAGATAGCATGCTCTCTTGGCAACCCAGTCAGGATTGGCATTTTTAGTCACCGACCAACGTAGAAGCCTCAAAGGCGAGTCGGTGATGTGACGCACGCCTCCAGTCATGGCCCTCCACGAGGGTCAAGAAATAAATGAGACACCATAACAGCAGAGCATATAATAGACTCATCATAAATATAGTATATAATTTTTTATAAAATATATAAGATTACTATAATATTATAGATAATTTTTAGAGTATTTTTATTAATTTCTTTTTAATTTATTTTATATCTTTAGAAGAGGATATAGTAAGATATTGATACTGGTGTCTCGTTTTTTTCCTGATCAGGGCGCCCTCCCCTCTTTGTCGTCGGTTGGCACATGTCATTATAGAAGGCCGAATCTTGTGACGATGGGACGATCCTTACATGTGGTTGGCTGCCTTACCATGACCCTGGAGTTTCGAGTGCATATGTTGCAATGACGTGGAAATGCAGTATCCTGATGCCTGGAAAGGTTGCTCGAGCCGAGTCAAATGGGTCGTCTCAGTTTCTCCTCCAGCCTCTGGCCTTGACGACAACACCAAGACGATCCCACAATGGCAACCATGATGACGATGACAATGCTCGCAATAGGGCCTACGACACAGAGGAGACACACGGGGATGTTTCTTCTGTGACAACTGGAATTGACAGAAACGACAGCCATAGTCCAAGCCACAGTCACAGCACTGAAGCATTCTCCAAGGCTACTGGCCTGCTCATTCGAGATGCGGTCACCAAGGATATCAACAAGTCAGATTCACAGCCCCGTCCACAAAAAGCCAATATATTCTGGACATGGAGCTTGGAGTTGGCCCTCCCGCTACTGGCTGTTGGGCTATTGGCCTCTATCTACGGCATCTTGAGCGCGTATAGTGACGATGAAGTGCCTAATTGGGATGGCAACAACAACGGTACTAGTGGCGCAGGCATCACTCTCAACGCCCTCGTCGCCATTATTGCCACAATATTTCGTGCCATCCTGGCATTTGTTGCGCTGCAGGCGCTGGCTCAGCTGAAATGGGACTGGGTATCAGCACGCTTCAGACCGATGGGCGACGTGCAGCGCTTCGACGATGCTTCACGCGGCACTTGGGGATCTCTACAACTTCTACCGCTCGTGGCTTTACACCAGCCTCTGGCTATGGTCGCCATCATTGTAGTTGTCGTGTCTCTGGCCGTCGGACCCATCACACAGCAGACAATGCAGACCTACTATTGCGCCCGTGTTGTCGAGGGACGTCCTGCTGCTATTTCTGTGGCTAACCGCATAGATGAGTCTCTCTACTTTAAGGAGCGCCCATCCGCATTCGCCCTCCACGTTGGTCTGTAGTCGACCATGCAAGACTCCATCGTGAACCCATCCAACGACTCTAACATTGCTGCGCTTTTCACTTGCCCCTCTGGCAACTGCACCTTTACCGCCTACGCTGATCATCCCGGACAACCTGACAACGAGAAGGTGTCTTACGCTAGCTTAGGCATGTGCAGTCGCTGTGAAGACGTCTCGGAGCCGGTCGAGAGAGTTGCTCAGTTGAAAACCGGACAGATCACCGTCAGCCTACTTGTATCCAGCGCCATCATCTCGGGTAACGACACAGAACGGCTGGAGATTAAGACAGGGAACCCTGCAACCTCAGGCACCCGATACCTGAGCGCCAGCCTCACAGGCAATCTTACCTGGGCGCGCAAGGTGGTGCCGCGCGAGTTTGTCAATACTGCTCGCTGGTCGGCTGCTAATTTCACTATACTCACCTTTTCACAAGAGCACTGCAAGACCTTGGAAAATGGTACTATCTCGTGTCCTTTGAGTACAAGTAATGCCTCGGATGCCACAGCTTGGAGTCAGCTGACAGATTACATTGCGGCCACTTGTATCTTGTACCCTTGCGTCAAGCACTACGCGGGACAAGTAAAAAATGGTGCCCTCAAAGAGAGAGTAGTCAAGAACACACCGCTCCGTCTACAAAAGCCTGAGCCTCTCTGGGACGGTGACGAGACGCTCCCTCAGACATTCATGCGAGGCCTCCAAACACCGTGCTTAGTGAACGGAACACTCTACACCTCGTCAAATATGACATCTGCTTCTGAGAAGTTACCATCCTCTGCCAAAGAAACTGTTTCGGTCCTTTCCAAAGACTGGACCAACGAGGACCTTGACGCCCCATCCGAGTACACAAACGTCACGGCACCTCGGGAGTGCGTGGCATCGCTGCGGCCGGCCTTTATCCTGGCCTTTCAGCGAGAGCTGACGGGGACCTTTGATGCTTACTGCAGGCCACAAGGGTTCCAAACAGAATACGTCGCTTGCTTTGGTAGCAACGGCGGAAACTCGTTGGCCATGGCCGCTATTCTACACCCTCCCACCACCAACCTTGATTCGATCAGAGAAAACATCGACTCCATGGCCATACGAATCACTACTGAAATGCGTCGGGCCGGTTGGGGACCATACGCAATGGCTAGCACAGCCTCCAAAGGCGATGCTTGGGAGAATCGGACGTGCCTCCACGTGGCGTGGGCATGGTTTGCCCTGCCATTAACTCTCTTGGTGCTATGTGCAGTGATGATTTCTTGGATCATAGTAACGGAGTTGCTGAATAGGGATACAAGTGTGGTGTGGAAGGGTTCAGTTTTGCCGTTTCTACTCAGGGACCAAGTTCCCGCGATAGAGATGATGAGCACGAGGGAGGTGGATGCCGCGGCCAAGGGTTTAGAGGTGAAGCTGCAAAAGCAAGAGTAGAAAGCCTTTTTTTAGTAGAGTGATAATTCTCAAGAGACATGTTAATCCACATTCTCGATTCGCAACGAAGAGGTCTGGTTGATATGATGTGAAGATGAGGTCATGCCTTGGCCTTTACCACGAAATCATTTAAACTCTGATAAGCTACTGTAACCCTGGAACAAACGAGCTTTGCATGTACTTTCTGGGCTAAACGTGGTTTGTCCAAGAAGCCGAGTGATCCAGACTGCACGCGGTCGAATTCGGCCGAACCCATCATGGATGCTTGGTAATGAGATTCCTCTTGCCACTCATAACGGACTACACCTATCCCGCCTACATTTCCGGTTTGAGTTAGTTTTGCGCAAGGTATCCACATGAATAGCTGATTGTCTGGTTTGATGAGGCTTCTGCTTCAATCATCATGCCCCTAGGTAGGTGTGTTGGAGGGTTTATTAATCACTTGAGGACTGCTGCCTTGAGTTGATGCATGAGATTTTATCACATGTACACTCACTCAAAGTCCATTATGCACATCGTACATTAAATTAAGTCGCCCAACAAGGGTTTGTCAAGCTTGATTAGGCAATTATTGCGCAGTCTCACGCCTCACCGTCTTCCTCCAGCCGCCTCTCTGCTCCACGGAGTCCCCCGGGGCTTCACGTATCTTTGATAATGATGAACTCCTAGCAAAAGAGAATGTTCCAGCTTTGAAATCAATGTGATACCGAAAATGCCAACTTTGTGTGGGGGCACGTGTTGTACGAGTATATGAGTTTGCCATGGCAGCATTGGCAGCCCATTCACATCACGATTGTTCATTGTTCATTGTTACACTGTTACCTATTTTTATTACAACATGCCGACTTTCCTGGTTACTGGAGCGTCGCGTGGTCTGGGGGTAAGTTCGATTAAAGTGCAGTCGAATGCGCCTTTCTAACATGTGCCTCAACGCAGTTCGCCTTTCTCAAGGAGCTCTCGGCGGACCGTGAGAATCTTGTTGTCGGGCTTGTGCGTAACAAGTCATCAACAGAAAGAAAGGTTGCAGATGAGCTTGGCTCTCCCGACAACGTGCGCATTGTCGAAGCTGACATCACCAACTATGACGCTCTCAAGGTAAGGCATTTGCAGTGTCTATATCGTGCAGCTAATAGTCCCCTCAGGCATCCGTTCAAGAGGTCTCAAAGATCACTTCTGGTGCGCTTGATTATATCATCGCCAATGCAGCCCTGATCCCGTCTTGGTCCGCATGGGACGCTGTCGATGTTTTGTGAGTGGCGTGGCTCGTAGCCAAGTACAGGGAGATACTGACACACATGAAGGGCGCAGAGCCCAGAGCTTCTCGAGAAGGATATAATTGACTCAGCCAAGGTCAATGTGGTTGGGAATGTCCATCTTTTCAACCTTTACATGCCCCTTGTCCTTCAAGGCCGAGCCAAGAAGGTGATAGCCATTTCCTCGGGCATGTCAGACATCGAATTCATCCGTCAATTTGACATCGAGCCAGCCGCTCCATATGCTGTCAGCAAAGCAGGAGTCAATGTAATAGTAGCAAAGTTCGCGGCTCGTTACGCAAAGGATGGTGTGCTGTTCATGAGCATCTGTCCTGGCAGCGTGAACACTGGCTTCGAGGGGGAGAGTAAGTACAATTCAACTAAACGTCTGCAGGTATTGATGCTAAGCTGGCTAGTGACTGAAGAGCAGACACAGAAGGTGCTCCATCTGGCGAGTAGGTTTGTGGACTATGCTCCCAACTTCCGTGGCCCAAGTTCGCCAGAGGATTCTGCAAAGGCGGTTCTTGGGGTCATGTTTGGGGCTTCGTTGGAGAAAGGAAATAGTGGATCATTTCTTTCTCGTTATGGAAACAAGCAGTGGATGTAGACTTGCTGGTAGAGGCTCTTAGATTGAGCCAATCTTTTTGGGTAGAGGAAGACACGTTGTGCTATAGATATTATGGCTGCCCAAGCGAAGTGAACTATATACCGTGAATGGCAGATTTAGTTAGTTAAAATGTATCTTTGCGTACGGGAGTACCAGGAAAGATACTTCGAGATCAACGTGAAAACGGGCCGGCGTGAGTTGCGGCACGAACAGAAGAGCAATTCGTTCCTGGGCGTGTTAGATGTAACGTTAACTCTATACCCTTCTCAACTTGAGCGCGCAAAAATTTCCTCTTGCGAATTAGTCCCCTTTGGCGTCCCAATCGGCCGAGACTGGATTGCCAACATCCTAATCAGGGTAGCTTTGCGCAGTTGAGACGGCTATCGTGAGAATCATCGTGAACCTGATAATAGAATTACGTTAATTAGTCATACAGACAGGTTCGATATTATTAATTGTTTTGATATTCGGCCGTAGACTTCGGACGAAAGTCTGTGGTTGATATAAAGCTGGAACAACTGACAGCTACGTAACTACAGCTTGGTTATTCGCACATCCTGCACCTTGCCGCGGGATCATGGCCTCCTCTAAGCCCTACGAAGTCACAGTACTTGGGGCAACCGGATGGACAGCTACTATTTGCGCCGAGCATATTACCAAGACCTTCCCAACAACTACAAGATGGTGCATTGCCGGTCGGTCAGCCGACAAGCTTGAAAGTCTGCGGCAGAGTTTAAAAGCTATCGATCCAGACCGACTTGAACCAGCAATCCATATTGTTCCCCGCCTTGACTCGGAAAACCTCGACCCTCTCATTTGCAACACCAAGGTTCTCATCAACGGCATTGGGCCTTATCATCGATATGGAACCCCCGTGGTTGGGTCCTGCGCCCGGAATGGCACCCATTACGTCGACTTCAGCACCGAGACAGCATGGATTGCCGACATGATTCGTGACTATCACAATCTGGCGGCAAAGTCGGGGGCCATCATTATCCCAGCCATCTCTGGCTCGAGCTCGCCGTCAGATCTGGTGGCATGGCTCCTCATAAACCATCTTTATGACCATGGGCTCCAGGTGCCGTCCGAGGTCGTGTGCTCGGGAAAACTCAACATGCTTGGAATGCAAGGTGGCTCGCTTCACACTGTTCTTGATGTAGCCGAGCACTATGGTATTAGTGGATGGCTAAATGGCGACTCGTGGATTTTGTCTCAGGCTCCCAAACCCCCCAAAACACCTCCTGTTGGTCTCCTTGGTCATCGTTATGACCCAATCTTGGGCCACCTTGGGACATCGTTTGTTGCATGGGGCAACCAAGCAGTTGTCCAGCGCTCCGCTGGCTTCGATGCTCATATCTACGGTCAAGATTTCACTTTTCGAGAGTACATACCAACTTCTAGCTTCTTCTCTGCGGCCATAGTCCACATTGTCACCAAAGTTGGTATCCTCCTCCTATGCATTCCCTGGTTCAGATCATTTGTTCGTGGAAAGGCTTTTGATCCTGGGTCTGGTCCAGACAGGAAAGAAAGCAGAAGAACCGAAAGTGCCGAGTGGAAAGCTACGGCGTATATCAACGGGAATAAGGAACCTGTTGCTATGGCGAGGTTTGGATACAAAGGTGCACTGGTTGACATGGCTGCGATCCTAGCCGTGGAAGCTGCAGCAACGATTATGGAGGCGCCCAAGGTCAAGGCTAATGGATCAACTACAGCTGGTTTACAGACACCCTCAATTCTGGGCTTGCGGTTCGTTGATCGGCTGAAGAAGGCAGGTTTTACTTTGACTGTACACGGATTGTAAAGCGGCTAGACTATGTTAAGATAGAAGTAGATAAACTTATTGTGCCGTTGTCATCAATGCCATCTTCAAAAGAGGCCACTACATACATCCATATCAAGACTAGTTGAACCATGGCCATAACATGTTTATCCTACCTTGAGGCTAGCTAATTGCTCCGAGTTGACTTATGATAGACAAAGAACCCCCAAGCAACAAGTGTATGAGGTTACAGATCTTGGCCTGGTGAGCTCGCTTCTCATAAAATGGCGATCCGACAGGTCAAGGCACCTGGAATAAGCCCCGACTCGGCTCAAGAACAACAAACGACAGCGGTGTCAACGCCGTAGTCGGAGTAGCTTACCATCAGGGGTGGTCCTCTCTATGGGCAATCCAGTTCTCGAGTCAGCAGTTGCGAGTGGGCTATACAAAGAAACACCCTCATTACATTCTAACTTGGTATTCCGACTTTACCACCCTGCTTAAATCCCCACGTACTCATCCTTTTGTAGCCTAATATGTGTCTCACCGTGCTCCAGGCCAACAGAACCCTCATAAGCAACTTTCGTCAAGGTATCTATCTTTGCATGTAAAAACTTGATCTGACAAGATGTGAAGAAATGGAGCCTGCCTACCTAAGTACCTACCCTAGAGACAAGATGATTAGTCACGCGGCTCAGAGAGCAAGCACGTGCTCAGTGCTGAACGATTCACGTTCACGATGCTCATCAATGGGTCGGCCTTCTTGGTCTTATCTGAACATCAAGGAGTGACAAATAAAGCCCATATTATGACCATATGAGACTACACCTGCTTGTAACAGTATATACTTGTGTCAGATATGGTTAACTATGGTGTTTCGCGAGGCTGCGAAACCTGCAAGAAACGCCGCAAAAAGGTTCGTTCGTTTGGCGTGAATTCGAGTATTTCATGACATACTGACAAGATACACAACTAGTGTGACGAGACCCGGCCTGTAAGTCGTTTCTTGTGACCCAGGGGAGTATGACTCGCTTACCGTAATATAACTAGGCCTGCAAACGCTGCCTTAAATCTCGTCGAGTATGCCCCGGCTACAAGGACGATGGGATGCTAGTGTTTCGACATTATCAACCTCTTGATTACCCAAATACATTACAACTTGACAAATGGTCTCCTACAACGGACGTACTACTCGAAGAGGTTGCGCTCGACATCTTTCTAGATAGTGTCGTCGTCCAATCTCACGATAGAGGACAATCACGGGGGTTTCTGGACGGGATGCATTCCTTACTCGCCAATGCTGCTCCCACTTGTACCCTTATCTCTGCAGCCAGAGTTATTGTTCTTGCGTCAATAGCCAATCGTACCAGGCGGCACAGTCTATTGGCGACTGCACAAAGGCGGTACGGCCAGCTTTTAGTAGACTTTACTACTTCTTTGTCACGAGCAAATTCACACATCTCATCTGGGCATTTCCTCACGGCCGTATTGTTAGGGCTTTACGAGGTAAGTTGCAAGTTTTACATATCTCTGTCACGACCCCTAACCCACTGGTAGATTATCACGAGTAATCATGCTTCACCCGCCAAGTTTCTGGTCCACATTCAAGGCATTCACTCGATTCTTCGGAAAGGAATTCATCTCCTAAATCGAGAATCTGCCGCCCAACTCTACCTTCCTGGGACAGGTCTAATATTGAAGGAAACTGGAGTAAGTGTTGTACGTGGTTCATAGCAAAGATTGGTTTCCTAATCGTTCCTAGGTCCCTGACGAGTCCGGGCGTGGTATCTTTTCACCACCACTCAACGACAAGCCACGCCGTTCCCTAGATCAGATTATTATCAAGATGTCACCGCTTACAGCCCGTGCGGAACAGCATCTTACCAATCCACATTCATCAACAGAAGACCTTGTTCAGTTACAACAGGATTTGCTGGCACTGGAAGATGATATCATGTATTGGGGTGACGATCGCCCATCTTCATGGGCCCCCGAGCTTGTCGGCCACGTGTTGGATGGGACTTTGAAGGGTTCCTCATATCGCTGCTCAGGGCCTGTGTACAAGTACTTCGACCGTAAGAGTTATGATTCTAAGCCTGTCAATATTTGAATATCCCAACTAACCTTGTGAACACAGAATACGTCGCTGCCGCCTGGAGCTCTTGGAGGTCGATATGCATCCTCTATATCGATCATCTAGTTCATCTTTCTCAGGCTCTTGGGCAGGAGGAGGGTATTGATGGCCACCGTGCTAAAGTCCACCATTTAACCGCTGAACTCAAAGCCTCCATTCCCTACCATCTCTCAAGAAATCTTGAGGTGTACGTTCAGCACCCTGATGCTGAGACTGCGTCAAGCAACCCGCAACGGACGGTGGGTGGGCTTTTGCTACTCCATCCCCTATACGTCATTGCAAGGTGTACGACAGTAGCAATGTCCGATAGAGAGTACTTTGTCAGGACTCTTAGATGGATTGGTACAGAGATGGGGATAAGCCAGGCTCTTGTCCTAGCCGATTACCTGCAGCCTAATATGCAGGGACCATCATCGATGCAGACATCTGAAGTATCTTTCATGGACGTGCTTGAGGGTCATTTTCTGATCTCGGCGAGTATGATGCTAGAACCAAGTTAGCAAGCACCAATATTAGTCTCGACGTCGCCAATTCAGGCTTTGAGAAGCCCATATAAAAAGTAAAGTAACATGTTAATATACGGTAGAATGGATGGCCACCTGTATCTACTCTAACTACAAAAATTGATGTCAGACGGAGCATCCCTGGACTCGCTACGTGGTCATGTCCGTCACGATCCGTGCTAAGACTAACATCCTCCCAATTGTTTGCAAGCTCCAGCTGTTCTTTGCACTTCTGCTGTATCAGACGAAGTGCATCACACCCAAGAATGACCCTCAATGGCCTCGGCTTCCCAGCACACACACCTTCGCCTTTGACACAGTCAACAATGCGTCCTGATAGTTTGTTTATGTCACCCGGAACATTGGGTACAATCTCAGACGCGAACACCCCCATCGTCTCGTCAAAGAGGGGTTTATATGCCTCAATTGAGGGCTGGTACTTTCCGAAGCCCTCAACTGAGCCCTCCCTTGCTGCTCCAAGTTGAGATGGGAAGCCGCCAGGCTCAAAAATCATGCAGTTGATGTTGAAAGATTTCACTTCCTTGGCAAGACCCTCAACAAAGATGTCAAGAGCAGCCTTGGACGCAGCGTAATGCGCGAGGAACGGAAGAGGGCCCCAGCCTACACCAGCACCTGTAAAGGCGAGAGTCCCGCTTCGCTGGGATCGGAAGTATGGGAGAATGGCCTGAGAGACATGCAGTGTTCCAAACAGGTTCACATCAAAGATGCTGCGAACAAACTCGTCCCTATTGGTACAGTCGTTAGATCGATCAAAGAAGGGAGACATGCCAATGTACTCACGTAGCCTCTTCGATACTCTTAGGTGCTGACACCCCAGCGTTGTTCAGGAGAACATCAATGTGTCCCCAGACTTGCCAGGCCTTTTCGATTTGGGCATCTATTTGCTGCCGAGGAGCGGTGACATCAAGCTCAAGGATAGCAACATTATCAGACTTGAGATAGGCAAGGCGTTCATTCGCGTTCCGACCTGTTGCAATGACACGATCACCTCGGGCTGTGAGGTGCTGGACGATTGCTGCTCCAAGCCCAGAGGTTGTAGCGGTCACTAACCAGATGAGCTGTGGCATGTTGTAGGTGAGTCGGCGAGAGTAAGGTGGATGGAATGGAGAGAGGGGATGGATGGGCCAAGAGGAGATTATTATATAGACCGACAGATATATATACCTTGGTGTCAGACACGACGACGGTAAGGCCAATATCCGGGACATTGGCCGCATGCAAGTTCCTGTTAACTCCGAACTGGATAATCTCCAGAGCTTGGTGATTGGGTCGGCGATAGGCCCCAGTGGTGTTTGCGCAAAGCTAACTGGTTTGGGAACCCAGAACCATGGCACTAACTTGGTGCTGACTTGATTTGGACGGACATTATGACGGGTTCCGGGCTTATGAAACTATCAAGCGTGGATCATATTATCTCCTGCATAAGAGTGTGGTGTGACTGCGGTTTTTTTTCTATTGTGGCTTATGGCCTCTTTTTAAAGTCGCCGTTGATGATAACAAAGGGCATATGGTGTTGTGCCTATTTCTGTGAGCCCAAGAGGCATATGCTCCGCTAATGCTTGGTCGCCTGAGACTTTCTGATTCACATTGATTCTGAGAGAGGGTTCAATGATAGACTACAGGCTCCATATCCCATGCCCAAAGACTGTTCAGATCACTGTGCCCGTCTTGTATAGTAGAACTCAACTTTGCTGCCTATTGTCTCAAGGTCCCTAACGTGAAGGAATCTTTGCCACGATTCACCTATAGTGCTAAGGCAAATCAAGAAAAGGAAATTACATAGAGAATATTATGTTGCATCTGCTTACAAGGCCATGAACACCAGAAAATCCATACCATCCGCGAATAAAGCACAAATCCAGGCTAACTGAGTTGAATGGTCCCTGGTGGGTTGAGCTGCCAGGTCTGGTGCCTGGCATGCCATGGCTCCTTCTTCTTCACTTCCTCCTCCCTCTTCGATTTGGCTTCCTCCGTGACCTCGCCTTCGTAATCGACGACAAAATTGAGTGGCACCTCGTCCATCACGGCGATATCCCCCTTGTGGTTGGGCCTCAAGCATGGTTCCTTGGCTCCATGATTATTCTTGGGATAATATTTCTCGACTTCTTCCAGTCGACGCTTCAGGGAGTTGTGAAGGATTGCTCTTCGTGGGATGTCGCGGTAGGCACCCTTGTTGGGCCATCCGCGATAAGGCTCCCATCCCTTGTCTTCTTCATTCTCGGCAAGGTCATTCAGCTCCCATCGTGGAATGAATGGCAGAATTTCTGCAGGACCAAAATGTTAGCGAGCACGATGAAAATCTAATCTTGGAGTCACTTACCCATGAACTTCCACATCATGACCTTGAACAGAGCAGTTCCACGGCCAAAAGACAAGCAATCGTGCATGAATCCCTTGATCACCAGCTCCTTCACCTTCTCTTCATCATTCATTAACTGTTTGAACGTAGCCAGACCAGTGGGACACCAGTGAACCTTGGACTTGGGGTCCTTCTGGCCCACAATGTCGACCTCACGGATCATCCACTCCAATGCCATGTCGCTCATCTGCAAGCGTGAGTCATCAAGTGGTTCATCCTGGTTCTTGGCTTTCAGAGTCGTCCAGTAGTGCTTGATCCGTTGCCAAAAGCCCATGTCTTCGATCTTGGGCAGGTCAAGAGCTGGCCATCCGCCACCGATGTCACCGTGGTTACCGGGGAACCACACTTCATGGATGTCGTCTAGTTTGACATCCTCAAACTTGTCGTGTTCATGGTGGTTATGTCGAATGTCTTGAGCAAGAAGAGCAGGCTTGAACTTGACGCGTCGCTCATCAACAGCAACGGCGTGACGGACGTGTTCGGCTGTGCCAGCAACTCCAACTGGGGCTGGGGCGCTCTTCTCAACAACCGCGACTGAGTTGACGCAGTCCCACATGCCGAGGAAGAAGACCTTGATGTTCTTGTGCTTGGAAACGTCTCCTGCATTTCGGCAAAAGGTTTGACTGAAGGCCTCGATCTCCTTGGTCGCTGCCTGCGTTGCCTTGCTTTCCTTGACGATGGCGTCGCCACCCAGCAGATGCTCGACTTGGTCCTTGCATTGTCTGCCGTTGGTGTAGACTTTGTTCTTCTGGCCAGTAGTGGTTTGCTTCTCCTTCTGCGCGGCGACACGATCGTCACTCTCGCACTTGAGAGCACGCTGGTACAGGCGATAGGCAAAAGGAACCATCTCCTCATTACCCTTGCAAAGCAGGCCGACCTTGTTGACCATGCGAGCGAGAAACTTGGCCGTGAAGGCACCACGGCTGAAGCCAAAGATGTAGATTCTCGCATCCTTGATTCGAAATCATGTCAGTACTGGAGATAGAAACGCGACGGATATCACTTACGGTCTCGTAGTACCGCATCAAGAATCGATAACCGGCAATGACATGGGCGTCAAAGGTTGTTCCAAAGCCCTGATCAATGGTCTTGGAGAATGAACTCCGCATCTCACCGAGGTAGGTCTTGTTCACAGAAGACTCATTGACATCGTAGGTGCCAATGCCGGCTGTAACACTATCAGCTAAGTTGGGATCAGATGAACGGCAATCATACTCTGATAATAATGGAACTGGTTGGGATGGTTGCGGTCGAGTTTCCGGAGGATCTTGACCACGTTGGTATCGGCATTAGTGCCGCTGAAAGTATTGCCAGTGCCATCAAAGCACAAAATGAGCTTCTTATGCTCTTCGCCACTATCAGCAGCTGCTGTAGGAGACTCGGCGTGTGTCATGCTGGCGAATGTGATGATAGAAAAGAAAGTGGGAGCGTTGCCTAAGTGTCTCTTGTAGGTAGTTGAGAGGGGGGATGAGCAGTTATATTCCGGGTCTGCCGGGTTCTTTATAGGCGCAGCTGATGCTTTGCGTGAGCTGCACCCGTTTCCATCGTTGCCAAGCCCTCACCAAGACCTGCAACTACTGTAGGTTCAACCCAATAGTGAACAGACGATTAGCCAGTTCGGATCTAGAACTTGGGTGGCTTTCTATCAGCTCGCCACTGCGAAGCTCACAGAAACCCTACCAATTCGCGGGGAAACCTTCAAGCTCAGGCCAGAAGGTCATGCCAACTAACTAATGCGTGCCGAGCCGCGCCTGAGTTCCAAGCAAATAGACCGATGCGCTAGTGGTTGATTATTGGCCCATGTCTCAAGCGTCAGCAAGCCACTTTGGCCGGGGAACTTGCTCCTTGCCGCCTGCTGAAATACCAAGACGCCACTATCTCCGAGACAAGATGTGCCCTGCTGAGGCCTCGAACTGGCAGACCTGGAGGCCAGAACAGCCACAGCGCTGATCTGGGCGAATTTGCACTCTGGGGCTGAGGAATTGTGTCACCCATGGCGGCCGCTTTGGGCACGCTTCCCGGGCTAGAACGGCATTCACGAAGCTGGATCTGACCGTCAGCAGCCATGTACCGGACGCTTTGCCCCATTTTGAAGGCGTGTGTGATAGTGGCTGACAAGCTACGAGACAAGCTGAAGGTCTGTGTTCTTCAGAGTGCCACCGTTATCTCTAAGCGATTGATCTTGAAGCCTTCCCCGCATGAATGAGACCGAGCCATCGTTTCTTTTCTCTCTCTTTTGAACCATACCTGTCCATACGCCACTGAGGGGTTTCAACGTACTACTACATACCAGTCTGTAGTGGACAAGAATCAAAAGGATAACGCCCCAAGCACTTCTTCACCATAGGCAGGCATAGTCCCAAATACTGAGGTCTTGCTACTGATACATATTTCAATTCCTTGATGTTGCATGAATAAACCAGCACCGACTTTCTGTCATAATTCGCGATGTATATGCAGGCTCAATAACTTAAACTTGAAGAAATACCATAGGCTGCCTGAGTGGATGGGCCAATTGCAAAGTTTCGAAAAGATCCTTCAATGTGCCCCCGCAAGGTCATGTAAGTAAAATTGAACCAGAGGCCGCTGAGCAAGTCAATCATCGGCCACCATCTGCACCATCTTAATGACTCACCTGGACTATTACTACCTGTGCCGTTCTTTGTAGTATATATAAGAAATATCACATTTCATAAGAGCAAAGCATATCAGTGGTGTCAAGTTCTCTATTACTCCAAGCCATTTTGAGACGTCTCACTACCTCAGAGCGATCTACCCAGAACCGTTCTATAGATTAATGACAATTGTTTCGATCTTCTCAACACGAGGAATTACAGTCGAAAGGTTTCTACAGCGATTAGCATCTGGCGGACTGGTGCTGGTGCAAACTCGATCATGAGATGGAACTACTTTCAGCAGACCGCGGTAAGAGAACCAAAAATTCCACAAGAATGATAGCAAAGTGACTGTTTTAGGGTTCTCCAAAGCTCTGGGGAATTCTCTTAGGTCATTGATGTGGACTGCGGATGAAGAGCCTTTGACTCAGCCTTATGAACTCGGCTGCTGGTTGTTTTGAGGAACTTGTTTGAGCCTAATGAAATGATTACATGGGCACACCATCGACATGATTTCATAAGATGAATTACGTGAGATAGAAGCATGGCCTATTGCGAGTACCTAGAGGGAGTTTCTTCAATACTCGATGATTCCATAGGTATTCTACAATTCCTTTTTAGGCGATAGGAAGATTGCGTAGCAACCGAGAAAAGGATGTCATCATATATAGGTAGGTAGCTCAAGGAACTTGTATTCAATCGCACACAGTAAGTCAATGCATGATGGTCAGAGCTGGCAATCTAGAGAGATATGTGCGTTAAAAGTATGTTTTCGGACGCAGTGGAAAGAAACCTGCGAAATGTCGAACGTACCGTAGATAGTTCAGGCAATCATGCCGAGCCCCTAAAAGTTCAGGGCATTCATTTCCACAATTTATTGCCGAGGTGAAATTTTCAGCCCTGAAAGCCAGGAATTTCAGGGGTTAGGCACTGGGAAATTACCTGTCTGGGATGCGCATCCTGGTGGCACAGCTCGACCAGGAGCCCCTACACCCTGCAATACTAGAGCCTGATCTCTCTTTAGTTTCCACTTCTCTTCTCAGTTGGTTGCACATTTGATCATTAAACCTCATTTCATCTACAATGTACTCAGGTGAAGCGAACAAGGCCAGAAGACGCTTTGTGCACGAGAGTGCTCTTCAAGTCTAGGTCACCCAGTAGAGGATCACAGCAAAACATCACATCAACCCCCTTCAAAACTGTCTCATCTCGGTGATTAGGTAAGTTCTAAAGCACTCGAGAAGCCATTCGTGGGACAAAGAACTTCAACCACAGAACAGGATAAGCTCATACATTTTTCAACAAAGGTATATTGAGAGCGAATGGATGGAGTTCAAGAACAAGCCAGGCCACATGTTTTACACAAAAAGATCAAAAACAAGCTTGAATTGTTCATCAAGATGGCATCTTGGCCGCCTATATATCTTGCCGGCATGATCCTTCGTTCCTCGTGACATCTCCATCAGTGCCATCCACACTTGACCTTCCTTGAGCCCCCGACTTCGTCCTTCTTTCAGCGTTAATCAACAGCAACAAACATACAGGCAATCTCAAGACCGGAAACATGTCAACCATGGTTTCCTCTTCGGCTGCAAACACCGTTGTAGCAAACAAGTATGCTTGGCCCGCTGAAAAAGACATGCCTCAAAGTTCGATTTCTCGGCGGAAGCTCATGGGAAAGGAAGACTGTGGAACACTACGTCAAAAAGTACTACCACGATGTGCCGATGCGCATGAGATTCGAGTTTCTCGATGACGGTGACTCTATTACTTCCGATATCCGTATCCGATTTGGCCAGAAGAATCGGTCTCGAGTTGGCCGCAATGCCCAGAAGTACCCGGATCTGCACACCATGGAGTTGAACCTCCACCCGTCCAGCCATCTCAGCAGGGATGAGCAGCAAGATAGGCGACGACGCTCCATTTTGCACATGTTTGGTCATGCCTTGGGTATCCAATTCGAATATAACCATCCGGGGAACTCTGAGACCGCGTCTTCACAGTCAGACGACTTCTGGAGCACCCTGAGCGACATGACCAACGACGTTGATCAACGCTCCATCATGCACTGCCAGGCCGGTGAATGCAATACCTCTGAGGGAGATGCCACTGGACCGCTCAACACAAGACCCTCAGATGGCGACAAGAAGCTCCTAGCCGCGATGTACCCGAAGTCCGAGCCAAGGAAGCCCACAAAAAGCACTGACAAAGACATTGAAGCCATCACCGAAGCCGGCAACCAAGTCGTCTAAGTCGCACCAAAGGTCAAGAGATGAGTCCACTTCCGTCCCGGCCCCCAAAGTAAAGAAGACAAACATTGAAGGGTGTGATCCTTCCAAAGTCACTGTTATCGGTGGTTGCGGTACTTTCAATGTCGACGGCGGAGGGTATGTCACCCTCTCCGGTTGTGGAAATGTCTACGTCCACGGCAACAGCCATGTGACACTTTCTGGGTGTGGAAATGTCTGGGTAGATGGGGATGGCTATGCAGAGATCACAGGGGTTGGGAAGGTATGCTTCCGTGGCACAGGCACGGGCATGGTGACAGGAGTTGGCGAGATCTGTTCCCATGTTAGCATGAAGAAGTAGGTTGCGGGTATCCTGAACCGTCTTGTCGGCCAAGCTATATGACTTGGCAGTAGCTGATGAGTTTACGAAGAGATGATAACGACAAATAAATTCCCTAAATTATGTCCTACAAGTATGCCATTTGCTCGTGAACTAAATCGTTGATTGACTTGTTGCATTACGACATCTGCTATAAACAATCTGGCCACGCCATCCTAAGCTTCAGACACAATGAGCGGACAGTATCATGTAGCTTAACTGCCGCCCTACCCACGTTCACGTGAGACGGAGTCATTTCTAGAGGAAATATTAACCTGAGCCTAGCTAACGTGCACTTTGATACATACTCCGCCGCAATTCTTGCAAACGCAAGTGTTGTCGCAGGAACAGGCGCTCGGCCCGCCACAGTTGCAAGTAGATCCGCAGTCGCACGCCATTGTTGGTTTCTTTGGTGATGAATTGATAAGTTTGTGAAGAATAGTCCTTGTTCTCAGGGTTGGTGAGATTCAGAGGTCTCCAGCAACCCCGTCGTTGGCAAGTGGGCTTTATTTAAAGGTTTGTGCTGACTAGATACCATGACGTAGTTATGACTGCTATGCTCCCTTGTTTGAGATTGGCCACTGACGTTGTCTGGTTGTCAACCGTCTTCATCATCGACATCAGCTCTATTTGAGTTTATTTGGTCACGCGAATCAATGCCGGAGAGGATGACATCTGATAAACCAATCTCTATTTAGCAATGACACGGAAATGGCTTAGTCATCGGCATTCGGTTCGGAAAAGCAGTGTGCTACAGGACGGCAATGTTGTGCGGCAACTGATTCTTTGGGGGTGACTCCAGGCCCTGAAAATCGGCCCGGTTCCCCGTCGTTGGCTTCTGTTGTACTTGCACGGAATCTACGGGCCGATCTTCAGGCTCCTCGAGGGCTTGTACTGTTCGCAACACAGCATTCCCGCCTGCATGGTCAAAGATCAGAGCCCTCACGGCATGGAGCCAACTACCCTGGAACCAACTGAACATGTCAGAAATTTGAGCCCACAACGAGCTAGAGCTAGCTCGTAGTTACTGGGATAGCGGCTATTATAGAATGGTAACTTGATCTAGAGCTTCTAACTTGGTTTTTATACCATTCGACTTTCTCTCCCTCTATAATTACATGTTCAGCATTCGGTTACTTGAGTTTCACTTCCCCGCATTTCTCTTCTCTGCGAGATCGGGGTTGATTGGCTTAGTGGTTGCTCTGTTTGGACTGATGTGCCGGATTAACTTTGACACGAGACCGTTTCCCTGCCGATGCTACCCGCCGTAAAATATCAATATCAACATCAGTGTCTGCCATGTTCGCCATAACGAAGGAAAAGAAAGAGATGGGCTCTATATGTCACCAAAAGCATTCAATCGCGACTTTTTAAAATCTTTAGATGTGGTGACATTCATTGAGCCGCTCTTGACGGATGCGACATTTCCAAGTTGGCAACCCTGGCTGTGCAGTTTGCGCTCAATGAGGGACGGTATGTATCAGCGGTAGGAACTGTCTGTTGGACAGGACAAAGTTAGCAACATGGTAGAGAAGATACGAATCTTGGGACTCTGATACAGGAAATGTGAAACCTGTGACCAAAGCTTTTCACCAAGCCTGAGTCAGTGAGTTTGGGCAACCAACACATCTAGACCAGACACGAGAGAGCAGGTTGATGGAGAAGCTCTGGTATACACGAAGGCCGCTGAAACTGAAGCCCATAGTAGGCGTGACAGTCCATACAAGTGCCTCCGACACATTCAAACCAGCCCCAAAATGGCTGGAGTCTATCTAACTGCTTCACAAACGACATGTTGCCCGAGAGGCCTTGTTTTCTGCTTAGCCCTGGCAATGAGACGCTTTTCCAGAATCATGTTAACACAAGAGGACTGATGTGTCGGGTTTATCTTTCAGCTCATTCTTTAAAATTAGCAACTTCATAGCCCAGCCTTACACTCAAGAAGCACAAGCATTTCCACTCATCCAAGGCATGACGCGTCCTTTGAATTGACTTTAGGCAAGCAACTTGACGAGAAGCTATAAATGGACATTTTCAGAAGAAACTCGTATTTTGAAAGCAGAGTGAAAAAGGATGCGTAAGCTTCCCCCCGAGTTCTTCAGCCTCGATTGCCGAGGAGCCGTTCGTTAGAAACCAACGCAGGGACGCTCGTTTCACGCATCGTGTTTGAGTTGAGGGGTTTTGAATGGAAAGGTTGCCTGCTGAGCTGAAATGTCTGTGAACCGAAATGAAAGCCGCATTGATCCCGCCGTAGCACCGAGTTACACAGCTGTCATGTCACTCTCAATGCCTTGAAAATATTACGTAGGACAAGACTTGGTGAGATGCATCAGATTTTGCCGTTGAAAGATGGGACAATTACCTCGCTCAGCTACCCATTCTGGGATTGCCCCTCTCACGAACCTGACATCATCACGTCTGCAGGTGCTTACTTGGAAAGTATGGTGCGCTCTACGCTGTCAGGTGCTCGCCTGCAGCGTTGTTGTACAAACAGATGCGAAAAGTGTTGGTTGCGGTTCGCGTTGGACAATCTGCCTCGGTAGAACGGCATCACGGCTAACAAGGGTGGCCTAATGCCTGTAGAGTATTAAGGCTATGCCATGTAGGCTGTGCATTTCTGTAATGATGGGTGGCTCGTATATCTAGCCTAGATCGGTCATGTTAAGTCTCGATACGGTATGGCCAGTCGCGTCGCTGGAAACGTCACTTTAGCCATCTATCACCAGAAAAAGTGCCCTGCCCCAAAATCGATGCATGGTCTGGACACCGAGTGTCTAATCAAGGAAGGTGTCAAACCAACACCGGCCGCTCGCGTAGAGTGGTTGCCCAATGGCCTCTCGCGAGGGTTGCATCATTCGCCCGGCTTGTGCATACAGTATTTCCTCGGCGGCCTCACACCTGCATCTTGGACCCTAAGAGGGAACGCCACGGGCACGTGCTCCTGTCTGTTGGGAGGAAGTTGGGGGTAGAACCAACAGAAGAAGCCCGCTAGGCCTTGCGTGAAAGATGGGCCCTTGTTCTTGACTCAGGGCCTCCGCCATTAACTTTTTCGTTTGTTCGGCTGTTTTTCCGGCACGTTCCTATCCTGGGATAGGGCTGTCGACATGTTTCGGAATGCAGATTTTCTTCAACGGTGGGTAAGCAGCCATCGCTCGCTCCACCAGCATCTCATCTCACAGAGAGCACAGAGCAGAGAGCGATGTGCAGCAGAGCTGAACCACCCAAGTCTCACAGAAGAAGCTCAGTGGATGCCCATCTTGCTTGAAATATCCCCTCATTCGAACTCGCTCGTGCCGCCCCTTGCAGATCAGGGCCCTGAATGTCACTGAGCCGGGGAGAGACCTTGTTCAGAGGCTTGGCAGAGTCTAGACCCCACGCTGCCCCTGCTAGACACTTGAGCCTTGACCATTCACGGTTAGATTCCGCTCATGATGCAACCACCGGTCCAATCAAGCAACGCGTAGTGTCTCGTGTCTTGGATCCTTAACCGGTTAGCGATTGGGATTTGCAAGGCCGTCGAGACCCACGGACCCCTTTTCCATCTCATGAGTCGATACGGTAAACGAAAATGGGTCTTTTTGTGCTTCCTCAGTGGCGCAGCCGTACCACCTGGAACTGCTTGGGCGACACAGGCTGATGAGCTGTTACGCGAGATCCAATAGGGGAAAATGGGCGAGAGGTCCACTGATGATTCCAATCTGCCACCGTTGATGCTTGTGTAGGGCTCTTTCGGCACGACCAGCCGTGACTGGTGAGGACCCTCAAGTGGCGCTTGATCGGGTCCTCTCGTTTCATGCTGGCGCACTGCATATTGGCTAGCGGAGTGTTGAGCGGAGAAGCTGCCAAATGAACTGGACCTGGGCTGGGCTGGGCTGGACCCCCTTAACGCGTGCAGTCGGGTCGGCCAACAAGCAAGCCCCAGCCCAGGCAGGCGATCAGAGCCTTGAATGACCCCCTAATCGCTTCTCCAGAAGGGCCTAACGCGGCACCGCCAAAGCCTGGCGCCAAACCAGGCTCTGCTCTGGGGTTGAGAGATATTTATCATCGTCGAGCGCCCAGTCTTCTCTTCTTCCCCCCGTTTCCCGTCCTGGAAATCCCCTCACGCGACCAATCGACTTGTCTCGAAGGGCTCCGTCCAGCCAAGATGAATCGAAAACCAGGATGGATCGGGCTTCTTGTCTCACGCCTCGCTAACCGGAGGTTTGTCTTTGCCCTCGCGGTCTTGGCTGTCTGCGGTGCCAAGGGAGCACATCTCCACAACCATCGCTTTTCAGTGGCTCCAAAGCGCATGGTGCTCTTCTTCTTCTCCTTCTTCACTCAAGACATATTACTTCTCCTCCTCATCAGGCTTCTGCTTAGCCATTGGACACCCAGCTCACCGGGCAGGCTACGGATAATCATTTCAGCTCTTACCACCTTTTTAATATCCTACAATGTTTCACTCGGCATCGTATCCGTCTCATTTTACCTTGTCGCAGGATCCGAGATTCACTGGCGCAACATCGGTTTTTGTTGCTGACCCGGCCGCGAGGACTGTTCTTCTCTCAGGGCTCATGACCTTTCTTGTGGTCATTTGTCTTGCCATTTTTGCGAGCGCGGTACTTCAAGGTGCCTGCTATGGACTCTTTGGATGGGGAGCCGACATTGTCAACTGGCCATTCGCCTGTGTTGGACGGAAACTGAGTCGCGTTCAAGGTGGCTATCATCAACTTCCTCAACACAACAGTCACCGCTACGCCAAGGACGACGACGATAAGACCCTTGGAGGAAACGTCAAATACAGCGAGAAGCCCAAGTCATCATCGCTTTCACGGCCCCCGCTAAGAACCAAGTGTATCTGGCGCGCCTTGCCGTACATCGTCGTCTCCATTCTTCTCACAGCTCTCTTCATTCTCTCATTCTTGAGACCCAAGGACTCTTCTCTGATTTTCCTCTCATGGACTAGCGGACTTTTGCCCTTTGTCGACTTTGCATCGACATCACCATTTCTGGACGATTTACCCTCCTACTATGGAAATGGTATTCAACGCAGCTGGGACACACGAACGGCCCTTGTCAAGTCATCACCTTGCCCCTGGATGCCAAAGGACTCGCCACTTGCCGGTTTTGAGGATTGGTATACCGACGAGACACACTATAGCGCAGCTGCCGACCCGCTCAAGATATCGAATCTCGATGAGCCTTTGCTGAAAGAGCTACGGGGAAAGCTGAAGGACATTTCTATTCGACACGTTGTGATCATTCTGCTCGAGAGCACCAGAAGCGATGTGTTCCCCATTAAGAAGGATGGCTTGATTTGGAACCGTTTCGCCGACACATGGCCTGATGGCAAACTCCCTCTGGAGGTCCAGGACAAGATGGCCAGTCTCACGCCGACTGCCAACTTCATCACAGGTGACTACGACGACGGGTTTGAACACGAAGAGAAGAAGAAGCGTGGTGGAATTCGCTTCACCAACGCCCACACTGCTGGAACATACACGCTCAAGAGCATGGTTGGCACAGTTTGTGGCGTGGCGCCTTTGGTTGGTGACTTTAACCTCGAATATAGTCATCACATCTACCAGCCATGTCTCCCTCATGTTTTTGAGGCCTTGAACAAGGCAGGAGACTCAAAGACAGAGACAAACGACAAGGAGTCGACTTGGAAGTCGTATTATTTCCAAGCCGCCACCCTCGACTATGACAACCAAAACAGCCTGATGGCTGCCATGGGCTTCCCCAAAGAACACACGATTGGTCGAGAGTACCTCCGAAGCCCGGCTGCAAAGCATGGCCCTGTTACGCTTCCTAACATCAACGAATTCGCTTTCGAGGAGGACCCTTTGGAGGACTACATCCGAGATATTTTTGTCGACGCCGGCAAGGCAAACGACCGGGTCTTTCTCACACATCTCACGAGCACCAGTCACCATCGCTTCCACTTGCCAGCCACCGAAAAGTACACCCAAATGGCCAAGGGCCTTGACATGATGTCCCGTTATATCAACACGGAAGGCTACGACGATAGATGGATCCGCAAGATCCTTAACTTACTTGACGAACAAGGAGTTGCCAACGAAACGTTGGTCATGTTCCTCGGAGATCACGGTGTCTCCCTACCCGAAAACAACTTTGCGTCACCATACTACAACCCTAATATCGGCGTTGACCACGTTCCTCTTGTTCTTTCGCACCCTCAACTACCAGCCTTTGACTCACACGACGCTGTCCAATCCTCTCAAGTTCTACCTACGATCCTCGATATCCTCCTCGAAACTGGATCCTTGAGCGAAGCGAGCCAAAAGGCTGCCGCGGATCTCATCCGCAACTACGAAGGGCAGTCTCTTTTGCGTGAGCTAAATGTGGCCAATGAGCGTACTGGCCAAGGACAATGGCAATTCACTGTCACCAATCCAGGCCGAGCCATGCTCACTGTTCGCGACGCCCGATATCCCGAACGACATCTCGTAGTGCCTGTCATCGAGAACGTCGAGTGGCGATTGAGCAACCTCACATCTGACCCGCACGAGCTCAATTCGGTGCAAAACTTTGATTTCGTGTCATTCTTACAGGGCGTGGAAGAGATGCATGGTCGGGAGTGGGCGGAATGGGTCGAGGAGGGCGCCTTTATAACCCGATGGTTCGTAAAGGAGAATAGCAAGCGCTGGCGTTTTGATCACAAGGGCTAAGAAAAGCGGGCAACCCCAGATTTTGTTGAACATATATGTAATGTTTTAATGCCTGCTGTGTTTTTTCGGATATCTTTAGCATATGGTAGAGGGCAGTTTTGTACATAACTTAGAGCGACTGCTCCGGAGAGAGCTCGAATGCATTTATGAGACTTAAAGTCCCACTGTGTTAGCATTGGGATATGATGCTATGATATGTTGGAAATGTGTTCTTTATCATAATTGAAGTAGAGATAACTCAGCTAGAAGATCGAGACTTAAAGTCACTGGTTACATCATCAATGAACTGTTCCTGTGTGAGGGTAATATCATGTGGTTTCTCTGACCTAGTCCTAGGTTCACTAGCGATGCAAGGTTTGATACCGGCTCTTTCCTCCACAGGTCAGTGGCTCACATACTTTATCCTAGTCTTGAATAGTCTGGTACGTCATTATTTTGTCTCTCTGGTGAAGATTGACTTCTTGTTTGTGTTCTAGCAAGCAAAGCCGGCGTTGAAACAACGATTTCCCTGTTGAGCCTATCTTTTAGACATGTCTCTCAGTTTTGGAAATAGAATGAGTTTGGACGACATTATCCGAGCCTTGCACACATTATTCTCTTAAAACCAAGATGGAATATGGTCTAGTTGAAACCAAGATCGCTTGTTGATAGTGTCTAACATCCAACACAGGTGTGCTGAGCACTCGCTTTGCTGTGCCGTGGACCTCGCTACCACTTTATTGGCCTTAACCCTACAGATTAAACTGTTTGGATGCGAGTAAATGGTGGCCTGAAGTCTTGGACTGCCACTGGGGGTTAAAGGCGCTGAAGGTACCGGCGACAAGAAGATCTGCTCCTCAGACCTCCGGTGTGAGGATAAGTAACACAGGCAATCGTCGACGACGAGTCTACGGATGAGAAACCTGATTCTTCAGAATTAACGCCCCCCCCCCCCCAGAAGTTTTCAAAATTGTGGCATATCTTCAAAACCGGGAGAAAATGAGAGGCCTTGATACCAAACGTTGGTATGTTTACTTAGAATACGGATGCAGAGGTGGCATGGAATGTCAAAGGTGTAGAGAAAGAGATGACGAAAAGAAACTATGTTGGAGTATGTGAATCGACATCTGTAAATTTCAAGAAATGGCCTCCTAAGGAATTTGTGTCCTGGTGGCTATACTAGAGGATGATAGGTGTTCAGCGACCATATATACGGGTAGTAAGAGATTCAGTATACGGAGTAGCCTAATGGAAGATGCATAAGTTTGGGGGGGACTGCACAATAATGATGGGAAGTACTACACGTTTTGATGGCGCCACAGCAATAACAAGCCAAGTGAAGAGAGAGAGAGAGAGAGAAAGAGAGCACTGAGGGCACCGTGGAGAGGAGGGCGTATGCTGGGCTGTTAGAATCAACATTCATTTGCCTCTGCTGCTGATTAACTCGTGAGACATCACTGGCGCTTCGTAGATGATTCCTTCACACGATGCCAGACAGAAGGAGACCTCAGGTTTGTACAAAATAAAAAACAGTGTGGGTATTGACTTGATGTATGTATGCTACAACCAACTTCTCCAAAGCACCTATCGCCTGCCAAACAGTTATTGCGCCAGACCTTCAACTAAGCTCCTATCTTTGCGCTCCTCGCAAAGCAGATATTGAGTCTGAACTCCTCACCGAACTCGTGGCGGTGATCAGCAGTGGAACAACCCCTTCCTCCCTCTGCCGCATATCAAACTCCTTTAGGAAGGTGTATACACTTCCAAGCGGCATGTACTCCAACAAGTGCCGCAAATGATCTGGGAACATGTCGGCTCCATGATCTTTAATATCCTCGTTGACGCGGTTGATTCGTAATATCTGCATCCAGGATACAATGTCGTCGCCTAATAGGAAAGCTGGAAACCGCGCCATAGCCATGTCGTCCAGCATCCATGTGTTCCGAAAGTATGGCCGGTTGAGGAATTCTGAGATAGCCTTGTAGCTGGGAACCTCGCGCGCATCGGTGATCCCCTCTGGGATATCACTCAGGTGCGCAACAGGACCCATCCATTGTAGTGTAGGGGCGTAGTTTTCCGGGTGAAGCTCACGGTCACCTGGCTCGCCAAAGGTGAGAGGCATGCACTTATCCCATGCCCGGATTATCTCGATGGCGAGATCGGAAGTAGAATCTTTGGGGCCTAGCCATCCAACTACCATCTTGGCATGCCGATAGGCTCGGGCCATATGAGATCGTCGCTCCCCCTCCTCACGTGCATCTCGTCTATTGATACACAGTGTATCAAGCCATATGCGGAGAGGTGGCCTGGCGCCTTTTGAGGGCTCGGCAAACGCGTTGCGAACGCCCCTGAAGAGGGATCGAAGCCAGCTGGGAGCTTTCTTGGGTGGAGGTGGTGGGGGAAGAGGTGCTTCGTATCTTTTCTCTTCTCGAAGATCTGATGAAGATGAACAAGGAGTTGGTGGTGAAGGGGCCAGAAAAACGGCCCGGACGTAACGTAGTGCCTGGGCGACGTTGGCGGGCAAGACCACCCTAGTGCCATTCACTTGGATAGCCTCGGTGACATTGATGTCGCCAAAGAGTGAGGAAAGGCCAATAAAGTCGGAAGAGTCGCTAAGTCGCTCATGCACCAGGCGGCATACGACGCGCTCATTGATGTTGCCAGTTGAAGCCGGATGCAGCTCAAGCAGCCGGACCTCATTCCCGGATGGATCGAGCGAACGATAGGGAACTAGAGATAGGCCTTCAAGTGACGGCATCTTGGCCTATGCTGCATAGTGTTAATGCAGGTCTAGCTTTGCTTGTGCATGAACGTCAAAAGTTCAAAGGGTTGTGTTGGATGGCGAAGGGCGGCAGTTGCATGTTTTTGTCTGCTTCTGTGAAGATTGGAGCGGCACTTGTACTCCGCCCCTTCTTCTGATCTGGGATACGACGGGGCATGCAGAGAGGATCATGCCCCATGTACTAAGCTATGCCAGGGTCAGACTTGACATGGGAGGATCTGCGACAGAGATTGCATGATTTGGAATGGCCGTACGGTGCTGAGTTCTTTAGCTTCGCTTCTGACTGCCTTACTGAGTGCTAGACCCGACGCCCAGGACCCATATCGGCGAACATGCCTGTCGGTAGTTGGGGATGGCAGCTGTGTGTCTCGGGAGAGGCGCCAAGCTCGCAGCTCGCACAGCATTTTTCCGAGCTCAAATGTCAGCACTTTGATTTAGCAAGTGATTTGATTTGACCAGGGAATGCTTGGCTAGACGTTTGGGGATCATTACATAAGAAAAGGAAAACATGGCAATTCGGTGACTATTCCACAATGGCATCAGACAGGGGCATCTCGATGGCTTCTCACCGCTCAGACGAGGTATAAACGTATCCGGGGCAGCAGGCTCAAGTAGGCCAAGTGGCGATACCAGGCCACTTTAAGTGCCTGCCTGAGTGCATTCCTGACTCCTCTCGCTTGGACGGTGGACCTCGTGACGTGTTCGTTTCTGTTCTACCGAAAGTGAGTTAGGCCATTCCTCGCTTATCGCCAGGTTAGTCTATGGTGATCGTTTCCATTCCAAGTCTGTATTCCGTGACCTGGTTTTGATCCTGAGTCGCGGTGTGCTAAACCCTGATATGGCCTTATCCTGTCTAACTTTTTGTTTCGCGGATAGAGTTGATCCGTCTTTGTCCAGCTCCGAGAGGCTGTAAGTCTGATAGTGGTCTAGTGCTAGGTCTAGATGTAGACGACAGCAGCCACTTTCTTCTACGGCACCGCACTGAGCCAATCTCCCGGGTACTAGTTTTCGCTTACAGCTAAAGGATTTCTCGTTTACTCTCCCAGTGGCAAGGTTGATTCATGATATCGCGCAAAACTGTCGATGTCGCATTACTATCTAGGGGGCCTGGCCCAGGAGCCACATCCTAGCCTAGCCTCGGACGTCGTGGGTCTGTCACTGGGACAAGACGGCATCTTCTTGGCCGAGATAGAACCATGAATAGGACGCTATTATGATTACCCGGTCTTGGAAGCGTTGACAGGTAGAGCATGATTGGCCACGCCCCCGGATGAGCGTGGAGTTCGACGAGGCTCGGCAAGCAAGCTCACGCCCAAGACAGAAGTGATAGGCAATGCCAAAGAACTTGGTCTGTCGACATAGCATCAAAAGTGGTATCAAGTTTGTGCTTGTTGGTTTGTTGGTGCATGTAGACCATGATCTTGCAGAGCGAGCGGCCGCGTCAGTACTGACCTGCGTCGGCAACTGCGGAGCTGCCAACAAATGAATGTTCTGATTTAACAGCGCATCTGAGAGAGCATAATATCATAATCCTGATGATATAAAGAGCCAGGGAGGATCCAACGCTCGGACTCCCGTCGTAGCAATTCACTACCTATCCATAAACTTTCACGCCGTCGATCGAAATGACCGTCCCCTGTTGTCCATCCCGGCCTCGGCAAGGTTACTGGGGCCAGTTTTCCCTCAAAGGGCTAAACATCAAAGTCAAATCCCCCAAGAAACAGTCTTTTCCAGAAGACCCGGCAGGCATTCCCCTGTATTTCTGGGGCAAGGGCATCCGAAGCCGTCTCGGGAGGCTGCTAGGCCGTAAGCCAAGACACCCCGTTCACGCCGGTTACTCGGAAGCGAGATGTCTTGTCGGTGACGGCAAGGTGGCTGACCTGGAAGCCCTCTCCCGTCAGGCTGTTGACCTGGTTGCCCGAGTCTTCGCCGACGTCGAACAGAGTTCAGAAGACTCAACCCTGGACAAAGAAGGATCATTGTCCACTTCAGGACCAGGGCCCTCGGCGGTCCACCTCCAACTGTCTTCCGATCTTCAGCGCTGGAAAGAAGATCAACATGGGGCCGGAAACATTCTGCCTCCAAAGGGTACCGGCCTGAGCAAGGCGTCGGAAGAAACCTTGAAGTTGTTTGGGGCTGAGAACTGGCCTGAAGCCATGAAGACGAACAATGCCCTATTTGGCTGTGGCATCGCTAGCCTGCTCATGGGCGCTGCTGATCCGTCAACCATGTTCTCCAACTACGTGACTGACATGGCCTTTTTACTACGAGCACGGCTACAACTATGTCTTTCCCTCCCTTGAACAGATGTATCAGAAAGGCCTTGCAGACCCGCATGCCTTGAGCACCATGGGTGGCCGTGAGAGACGAGACGCCGTTCGCGTGGGTATGAGATACATCCAAGGCAAAATTGCACTCGAGACGAAACACAAGGCGCACTTGACAACCCAGTCAGCTCGCCTCAACCGACGCTCAGCACAGATCATCTCCCTTTCCGAGAGTAGCCTCCTCGGCATGGCCGCCGAGGCCATAGCGCGGGGCTTCGATGCCGGTGCCGTTATGGCGGACCTGGTCTTTAGCTCGCCAGGTACCGATGTCGTTGACGTGGGATGTGACCTTGTCAACTCGGAGGTCATGAACTCGTTCCTGAATGTCGCCGACGTGACAGAGAGAGGCATCGTGAGCGAAGAGATTCTACGAAGAGTTTACGATGCCTACGCTGCTGCTGGAGCTAGGATGTTGACCCAGAGGTGGCATGAGCCTGTGGCTAGAATGTGCGCTGCGCTGTACACATGGCACATTCAGAACGATCGGCATTTCTTCTTCCGACGAGCGCTTCTTGGTTGGCCTAAAGCTCGCAAGGCACCTGCTCGACCCCAGGTAGAGGCGGACTTTGATGAGGTCTTTGATGAGGAATACCACACGACGGGTTTCAGCAGGCCTCTTGATCCCAAGTACGCATGCAATGGCGAAGACACATGCAATCATGTGCACCAATTCTTTGAAACCAACCAACAAGAGCCGCTACTTCGAGACCTCTGGTGGTTCCTGGTCACAGGCCCACTCGAGTATGTCAGGGGAGGCAAGGTTGACGAAGAGCAAGAAAAGAAGTTCATCGAGGGATCAAGACTTTGCATGGCCAAGTTATTCTCCCGAGGCTCTGTGTTGGAGATGGTCTGGGTCATCGCTCATGCAAACCATCACGCCTGGCAGATCAATTACCTGTTTGAGGCAGCCATGTTTGGTAGCATTCTTGATGGTGGTACATTGATTGGCAAGCTTGATAGGAAAGAGGACATATAGACATGGAAAGAGAAATTATGGGCCGAAGTTCATTTAGCATAGGTAGGAAACAAGAGGCATACTATTTTCTTTATTACCCCATTGGTGGGTGCCCCTGGAATCATGCTCCTAGTCATCAACATGCCCAAGACGTCTTAGACGTAGTTAGAAGATGAAAGTGTTAAAGTTCCAATGGTCGCATTAGTCAATTATCTACTCTGCCCTTCCACTCTCAGCAGTAGATAGATCAAGGTGACCCAGCTGAAGACAGAGAGCTGCTGCCAACATCAACCACATGCCTCTTGACATAGGCAGTCAATAGATGAGACCTAACTAGCTTGGCAGATACGCACAGGGCGACTATCTTTCTACAAATATTAACTCTCAAGGTCCGGAATATCGTCGTTGAAAAGTGTTGGTGACGAGAATGGACTTGATCTATGAAGCAACCTACTACCTGGAGAGGGAAACTTGCTGATTTCAATAATGCATTACTTCAGGCCCCGTAAAACGAAGCTCAACCATGGGCAATTTGGTTCTATGTACCTACCTACCTACACTCTCCCGCATGACTGGCACTTGAAGGTATCCCCAACGCACGTGATGGGGACTGAGACCTACCAGAAGGAAACCGCGCCCCAACTCGAGGAAGACAAATGATCTTCGACCTCATCCCACAAACCGCCATCTCTTTTCATCATCACTTGTACTCACGCTCACGTTGTATCTCCAATAATCACTTGCATTGGAAGCATTTTTGGCCTGGTATTGTGCTACCACGAAACCCGTGCTCAAAGTCTTCACTCCATCATCACATCCATCTATCTATGGCTCCTCCACCACCTCCGAAAGGCGGCCATCAACCCCTACCAAGCGCCACTGATGGCGTCGAGTGTCGCATATGTCGCCGCTGGAAGCCACGCGATCAGTTCATCGCCATGCCACCTTTATAGGGGACTGTGACTGCGTGTTGGACTTGTCGGAAGAGAGCAAACAACAGTGTAAGCCTTGCCTGTCGTTAGATGGCTATCTCTGGCTTACTGGGCAAGGAAGCGTAGACGTTCAAGGCGTAGACTTTCAACGCGTTTGGCAATACCACTCACTCTTCCTCAACCAACCCCCCACGCCCTCCCACAGCTGCCCAGCGACACCTCCATGGACAGCCAGACAGCTTCCGACACACCTACCGTTCAGACAGCTTCCACGTCTCCTCCAGATGTGTTGAATATGACCACGGTGTCTACTACGCCTCCACTGCACGGCTCAGAAGGTACCCAACGAACCATTTCTTACTTTGAGGGTTGCGATTTGGATGAGCTAGCAGCAACGGCACCATTACCGGATATCCAATCTATAATCAACAGCTTTAATCTGCCCAGCAACCAGTTTGGTCCCGCCAACCCGGATCCAGCCAATGGCCAGAATACCATCCCAATTAATTCCGACACTCCTAGAGCTCGCAATAGCTCCTGTGTCAAGTGTTTCAGGCCTCGGCCTCGAGGGAGCAATGTACAAGAAGATGGAGGTCTCTGCAGGGCATGCTACGCCAAGTTGAGGAGGGCCTGGTGAAGCTTCAAGGGACGCAAAGGAGATTTGCTCTGCCGGAAGTGTACGGGTAGATGTAGGGGTCTTGATTGGATGATTCCTGAGGGCGGCTGCTGTGTATCATTGTTTCTCTTGTTGAAAGTGCAGGTAGAACTTTATGTCCTCATTCGCTAACGCATCATCCCAACGATGTATATTTATGACTCTAGTTGTCCGGCTTACTGTTTACTGATATTGGCACGGTGCATCTCCTAAAAATGACATGATAAGCAACAAGTGGACCAACAATGGTCTGTGAGAAGGAGAATTTAGCCTAAATATCAAGGATGGTAACTAATGAGAAACCTCGAGCTGCGGCTGTGGACATGGCACCCTTGAGATGTGGATCGTGGCTCGGCTGCTTCTTTGCCGAGGCCGAACAACCCCTCGTTATCGAACAGTCAAGTTGCTATGACCTTAGTTTTGAGAAGCAAAGCAACGACTGAGCTCTCGCCCGCAAGAAAATCACCTCAGATACTCCCGTCTAGACTCCCTAACCATGCCAATGCTTGACCCGTCCGCGATCGATGTCGACTTTAAGTCACCACGATTTCGCGGTGTGACGGACGAAATTGGGACCCCAGTCTCGACTCCCGACTTTTCTGCCTATTGGCTTCGTAGGGGCCAAAGGGATGCGCCCAGTGAAGCAGGGTGGAAGAACAAAACACTGCTATGGATACATGGAGGCGCATATATCCATGGTACTCCGTTTTGGATGTTTTCCACCTTGTTCAGGCTGACTGAGCTGATGGCCGACAAGCATGTTCGTCTTGACATCTTGTCCCTTCACTACACGCTTGCACCCGACGCTGTTTTCCCGCAACAGCAGACTGAAGCTGTCGCAGCATACCGTCATCTTGTCGAGGAACAAAACATTAGTCCTGAAGATATCATTGTGGGTGGCGAATCAGCTGGTGCCCATCTTGCTGTCGCTTGTCTACTTGGGACCGTCCGCCAAGGTCTACCTCGACCATCTGCCTCCATTCTCTTATGTCCATGGATCAACCTGACCAACACGGGTGCCTCCTTCGAGCGCAATAAAGACCTGGATGTTACCGATAAGCCGCGACTGGACAGTGCGGCGGCGTTGGCCATGGGCAGCCGAGGTAGTGAACTCGCAAACTTTAGCGCGCCCCAACCAAGAGGTTGGAACTGGGGCGATGTATTACCCTCTCGCACTTGGGTAAATGTGGGCTCGTACGACCTATTCGTCGACGACGTTGTCAGCTTTTGCGAAAACGCAGCGGCAGAGGGAGCCAATATAAAGTGGCAGATTACAGAGGCAAAGACTCATGGCTGGCAGGCAAGGGCTGACTATGAGGGCTCTGGACCATACTATATGTTGGAAGCAAAGGAAGAAGTGCCTGATGAAATGCTGCCTGGAAGCATCAATGTCATGAATGGTTTGCTTCAAGTCATTTAGAGGACCTACTTGGGCTTTCTTAACCTGATTTCATCCATGTGGTGTCTCATTAGGCGAAAGACCCTCACTTTCACTCGGCAGTACAAGTGCTTGATTGGGTATTTCAATAAAGATATAACAGAGGGCAACTCCATCCAAAAACAGCCTAGCGTTTCTAATCATATCTCGTGATTATCGCAAGGTTTGCTTCAGCCGCACCACATGCTCCTCACTCTCCGGAAGGCGCCTTGATCTCAACACCAACAGGAAGAGGCTCCCCAAGGTCAATCTGGTCATCCTTCCAGTTGACGGGTTGAATAAAGGTCTTGCGAGTACTGCCGCAGCCATCATTGGCATTGAGGTTGGCGTGGAAGACTTGCCAATCCTCGGTGCCGTCGGGACTCTTGAAGAAGGCATTATGAGCTGGCCCATAAAGGCCATTCATGGTCTGAAAGATTGGTTCCGGAGACTTGGTCCACGACTTAGGATCCAGCGGGTCAGCTCCAGCAGTGAACTTCATAACGCCGAGCTTGTAAGCTGGTGTGTTGCAAGAGTCTGCTGAGTAGACCACGTAAACGGTGCCGGCGGGGGATATAATTCCATACGGTCCCTCGAGCACGGCAGAGTCTTCTTGTTCCCAGTCGAACTCAGGCGCTGCTATCATGGTAGCATTTCCAACAGTGGTTGGCGAAAGGAGTTCAGCAATCCAAAGGGATGCTCCGTCGGGGCTTTCGGGACCATCAACTGCCGAGAACTGGGATTATCCATGAGTATAAAGTCTCAGGAGACGAGGATTGCGAAAGCTTACAAGAAAATACGTAGTACCTTCAATGTCGAAGAGGCTCTAGCGGCCCTTGATTAGAGAGTTTCTATGAGTGGGAAGGAGTTTCTCACATACCGCATCAAGCATACCGGCGTTGTAATTAGGAGGCAAAACAGGATCTGAGATTTCATAGTCGGCAGAGAGCGGGTTCTCGGTGCCACCTTGTAGCGCGTAAACCCTCAAGGACGGCAACACGATGCCCCAGTCGGAATTGCACAAGCTTGACGAAAAGTAGACGTACCAACGGTCGCCAACCTTGTGCATCTCCGGGGCCCAAAAGTTACATGCTCTAGATGGGTTTGACCTATCAGACCATATGACGTGGGATTCTGCTGTCTTCAAGCCCTCAATAGTGGTGGCTGCCGTAATGCGAACGTCAGTCCAAGTTGTAGAGGTCAGATAGTACCTTGAAGAGTTTAGCAGACCATCGCAGAATCCATAAGTTCATTACTTAAATCTTACATTCCATCATGGTAGACAATATGTGGATCACTACCGGTCTTGATGGGATTGGTAAACCCAGCGGCAATAGATGACCACAGGCCAACAAGGGCTGAGATGGTTGACAAGACGTGCATGGCGTGTTCTCAGATTTGGAAGCTAGTCTTGGAAAACGATTGTTAGTGTTATTTTCTTTCATTCATAACTCTTTATATGAGTCTACTCGGACTTGGAGCTCGGCCGATTTCGTTCACCCCGCTGATCGACGAGGTCAAGGATTGGCGCGGTTCATGGAATATTGCTTGGCAATAGTAGACTTCCGTTTATCACCGACTCATTGGCGCGGTTGAAGAAACATGGCATTGGAGGATAGAAAAAAAACGCGGGGATGGATGTAACGTAAAATTCCCACCAAAGGGAAACATTTTGCGGGGAGTGATTCCGAGGTGGATAACACGATCGAGCATTAAGCGGTCTAAGTTTTCAAAGACGCCAAATCACTCCTTAAGGGTAAGGATATCGCAGGGATTCTATGACACGTTAGCCATTTTTACTGCCTACCTAGTTGAGAAGGTATTGAGAGTGGATGAGATTCATCAGCTATCTAGTTCCTACCTAGGTTTGGGTTAGGACTTAATGCAGGTCCTATGGCTGTCAAATTCTGTCTCCGCCGCGATGTTAGAAGCCATGAACACGGTTCTCCTGTAAAAGTACGGGGTCGCTAGGAAGAGGCATAAGTCGGACTCATGTTGAGTAGTACGCTTGATGTTATGGCGTAGCTGGTATGTTGATCAGAGTTCGTGCGAGTTGAATAAGTTCGTTCCCGACTATTTTCTATGTTTGTCCATGTGATAAATGGTCTGTGAAGGGTCACCGGGCAAGCGTACAACTTACCAACCTCATGAGAATCGTGAACCAAGATTGGAGGAGTGAAGAAGGCTGATGTCCTCAGTTATAGTGAAACTATTGGTATTCGACTTACTCTATAGGCTAGACTCACTCGTCGAACAAGGCAACTTATCCTCGCTTAACGGAAACGACCTTAGTTGTTTGTAATCGTGTCTTTAACCACAATTACTGCTCCAGGCTTAAGGGGCGTTGGCGAATCACCATTAGTTCACGTTCAGAGGTATATGAGAATGAGAATCGCCCAGACACCCACAATTAATGAGAGAGTTATACTAACAGAGCGTCGTCCCCAATCCGATGAAGACGTGCAGACTGCTGTACTCCTTGGGCTCCGCTTGCTGCTTTCTAACTCTCTCAGCTCTGGCTCTTTTTGAGGGATGTCACCTATGATCTTGGTATAGGCGTGATCTCTTCTGACCGGAATTCTTTCTCAACAACCAGTCCTCCAGCCTATGATCCTAAAAACCCATCGGATATTGAATCTATATCTCCGACAGTGGTGTGAGCAGCAGCTGAGACCAAATCCACCTTGGAGCGGGGCCAATGATTCATCTGGGCTGAAAATTCTCGTATAACGACGATCCCTTGGTGTGACCCTAGGACAAAACGTCAGCGTAGTCTCAGTTATGATCAAGAATGTGATCTAAAGCATTTCTTCTTTGCATAGAAGTCCCGTTTGAAGCATGACCGTCAACCCAATTTGAACTGTAACAGAGCCTGGAGGAACCTAAATCCTTGTTTGAGTCTCATGAACGACCCGATAACCTCTGACTGGCCTGAAAGCGAAGGATGCGAATGCTTGACTGAAAAAGAAAAGGGTGCGCCCCTATGCGGAATACGATGTTATGCGAGATTACGCGAGCGCCCGAATAAAGATCCAACGTAAGCACAAGCACTGGCCCGTGTTTATGTTTCTAAGAAAAACGGGTGATTGCTTATTCGCAAGTGTCGCCAAGGCCGTAGCTACCGAGTCAGTAAATCGCAGGAATGTATATAGATGGGAGCATGTCCCTTCACCTTGAATGGTCTAGCAAGGGCAGTTTTTACAGCAACTGACATTCTCACCTAACCATGTTTGCCCTTTTATTTCTTTTTCTTCAACCTAGCGCAAGCTATTGTGGTCTCAGGGCCCTCAGGCCCCTGGTCTGTCTCACACAAAGTCGTGGAACTCACTGACGAGTCGCGATGGGATCCGTATGCTCCTGAAGACAGTCGACACAAGCGACGAATTTTGACTTCGCTTTTTATCCCTACTCAAAAAGATCAGAAGACATGCCAAACCGAAAAGATTGACTATATGCCCCTAAAAACTCGCGTGGGCGCGGCCAAAAATTCTGGGACTTCCCAATACAACCTTTGAAGGATTGGAGCTTGAATTTTGCAAGGCATCTTCGAAGAAGCGGGCACCGCTTCCTATTGTCATATTTTCTCCAGGTTTTAGCAGTATCAGACTGTTTTCCAGCGCCCAAGCCCAGTCGCTGGCTAGCCAAGGGAATGTTGTCATCACAGTTGACCACCCTTACGAGGGGACTGTTGTTGAGTTCCCCGATGGTACAGTTGTTTATGGAGCAAGCCCAAGCGACATAAATGACGAAGCAGCCGAGAAGGGTGTGAAAGTAGGTAATCCGTGTTACTCACCGTCGCTCCGGCTAACAATTATGTGATTGAAAGGTCCGAAACGAAGACATATCTTTCCTTATTGATCAGATTCTGGAGCCTTCGAGCCTAGGGGGCATCCTCGACGGGTTTGATACGAGCAAGATATTTGTCTATGGCCACTCTCTTGGAGGTGCAACTTCGGCTCAAGTTGCTTTCAATGACGGCCGTGTCCTTGGTGGTCTTGACTTTGACGGTAAACTGTATGGATCTGTCAGTGAAGCCGGCCTTGATACACCACTCTTTGTCGTTGGTGCCGATAGCACAGAGGAAGCGGCATCATACTTCAAAGGTATCATGGACAAAGTGGATGCTGCAAAGATGTTCCTTACTGTTAATGGGACTAAGCATATGTCCTTTGTCGACCTGCCACTGGTCTTATCGCTGTTGGACTTTGCTCCACCTAGTATCGAGACGGTAATCGGAACTATTGACGGTAAGAGGATGGCGACCATTACGGACGATATTCTCAGGGCAGTGACGAGCTTTCTCTTTAAAGGGAAGACTCAACCTCTCTGCCAGCTTGAGGACAACGTTGAGGAAGCTGTAGTGGAAGAGAGGGATCTCAAGAGGGCTTGCCATTAGAAGAGGATTGAAACTCGAGCTCATGTCGCCAATCTTGGTCACAGCTAGAAGCCTCATGAAACCTAACCTAGCAATGAATTAGGCGCATGAATTGAATTAGGGACACATAAATGCATCTGTCCGACCGAAGTGAAGTTGATTTCGGGCCAGCGCTCTGACACGGCAGGAAGCTGTCCAGAATTCTGTCACGCACCTTCCACCACAACATAGACTTTACCACACAGTGCGAGCTACTCACTCCTTAACGTGTATCCAACCCCTAACAAATGGCTGCGAAGAGGAAGGAGCCATGGCCATGTAACTACCTAGCACCTGGAATCCCAACACATACAATCCAATGGATATCAAGGCAGAGTGGCTGAGATTAAGTGCCTGGTCCAATTCTTCCCTAAAGTTCTCATGTCTTATTATTTAAGAGAAATCACTAAAATATCACGTGAATGGCTTCATCATTGGTTCTAATTATGTTCATCAAGGTAGGCAGCGAGCGAATCGTATTTAAATTCTACATCTAGTTGTCGCATTCTACCCCATAGGGCCCCGAAAGACGTTTCTTCTCTTTCATTGTCTAATGCAAACCAGACCGTAAATCATCTTGCACAACAAGTCTCGAAACAATTTCTGCCTCTTGAGATTAGTCTCATCAGCCCTAGCCGGACAAGTCGATGCGCATCCATCTGGATCAACCAGCCACTGGGAGAGACCGAGAGTTTGCTCATCTCTTCTGAACCTGAGATAATTTCTCTCTCCGACTACCTTCCGTAGGCGGTCGATTTCTGTGCTGTCTGACTCATTAAAAGGTGTCATCCACTCAGAAGACGTGACCCATTCAGACGTAGACATCCAGGGTGCGTTCCGGAGTCGAGATCTCTCACGCCAATCCTGATCGTACTCACGAATCATCAGCCATCGCGCCTCAAGTTGGTTGGCAAGCATGTCCTGTACGTCTTTCTTAATGATGTCACCGTTGGCATATGCGGTTGTGATGGCAGAGACAATGGTCTCCACCTCTGGTGACTGTGGGTTGTCTCTGGGAACCTGACCTTGTCTCTTTGAGTCTTGACTACCTGAGAGATCAAGAGCCGTGCTGGCCATGTCGGCATCACCATGAACAGAATTGTCCCCAAGAGACAGTTGCTGATCCAGCATGACGGGCTTGCCACTGCCATCGTGGATTGGCTGGCTAACCATGATGTCAGATGTCTGGGATGTCGATGCTGAATCTGGTAGTTAAGTCTGACACGCTGATGCGATATGGACAGTGTTTGAGAGAACAGGATAGCTTTTTCCATGGGGGTAAAAGGGAAATCGACCGTAGAGAATGAAGAATTATCTTATACTACGGGGCGATGGGCGAAGAGGGAGAATAGTATTGTTCACTCTCAAGAACAGTCAAAGAAATTTCAGGGCTGTGTTAGGACAATGCCCCAAACCGCAATTCTTGCATGGTGTGAACAAAAAGTCTGCGCGAACAACCTGAAATTGCACTAGCAAATAAGAAATATAATAGGACAAATAATATCAGATGTGACTCCAGTAGATCTAGGGTCGCCAATCAAATGATCCAACCCTCGTAACTCGATACAATACTAGGAAGCATAATTTTAACTTCTCGGACCACTCTCCCTTCAAATAGAAGGACCAAACTCAGCATTGCAACTCAGCCGGGTATTATTGAGAGTAAACGAGAACACCCTTGCAACAGGCAGTCTTTCAACTCAGGGCATACCAGGCAAAGGTCCTTGCCGGGAATGCATCCCTTAAAAGGAACAAGTCTTGATCTCATCGCCAGAGCAATACAAAGATTCATGGTCTTTCAACTCCCATTTAGCTGCAGGAAACTCAGAGGCTACATGGCTGTAGATGAGCAAGCCGCTAATAAAGGCGCCGAGAACAAAGGCGAAGGGAAAGATCCACAGGCGCAAGGTCTGAACTGTGACTGTTTTGGAGTTTTGGTTCAAGTCCTTTCTGTTGGAAGATGTCTTTCCCGGGTCTGATAGGCCTTGATGGCCGGGAGTCTCTTTACAGAAACCGTGATTCGCCCCTTTGGCAACTCTGCGTGACATTGGTTCGAATTCTTGCCATTTTTGCCGATCCAGTGTCTTGTCCGGTACCATGACATCGTCCCAAGTCTTACAGAGAGATTTGATATGGCCCGTGGACTTGATAGGCACATCACACTCGTGTTTCTTGGGGGAGTTTCCAGTGGGAGGCTGGGGTGCAACGGGCAGGGTTGAGCGGCATGAATTTTCCTGAGTGTTTTCTAGAACGTTTCCCAAAAATCCAGGATCCCTAGGAATTTGAGTGAAAGCCCCAACAGAAGGCGAAGGAATAGACAGGACCTTGGGCGAGGCACTCCTGAATAGCCTAGGAACGTCATCACGACCACAATGGCGCTTCTGTGGGGGCTTAGATTCATGATGGTCATCACTGGGCATGCTGGTGGAATGTAGTCTCTTGTATGGGACTGACGAGTGAGGGGTGGCCAGATCCTGTTGATGGGCCGACGGAGGGAGAGGAATCACACAGGCGTATTGTGGAATAGGGCGGCCTTCTCCGACAGTGATACTAGGACTGGCTCCCCGAGAATGAGAATCAATTCGCTTTTTGGCTTTGCCTGCGCGCTGGGGATGGGACCTCCATGAGGAAAGATTCAAATAGCGAGGAACAAGGTGTTTAATATCGGCGTTATTTCGTAGGGCGCGACGCCGACGAGGCCTAGTTGAGGGTCTAGGCATAGGTGACAATGGTATGCGCATTGCATTTAAGTAGTAATTGCGAGATGCCTTGGTCCTGGATCGGCCGGAGCTGGGTCTTTTAGAAGAGTACCTGGCCATGGTTGCAAGTTGAAGCCGAGATGGAGGGGCAAGTCTGGGGTTCGACATCAGCAACGTGTGACGCGAGATCTAGGGCCAAGAGGATAAGTCGCTTACCTGGAAAAGCTGGGATGCTCAATACTGATAGAGTTTCTAATGTACACTTATAAACTGTCTTCACGGAGCTGTGGCTTTGGTGTTTGTGGGTTCACAGTAACTGAGGAGTCGAGAAGTTCCCTCGGCAAGGAGAGAAAGGGAAGACTGGAGAGGAGAAGAAGGAAAGAGGGGGGATGAGGCCACGCGAATTTGTTCAAGCTCGAACTGAGAACAAAGAAACTCACCCAGTCGCATCACGTGGGAACCTGGCGCGATGTCTGGGCTGTGGTCTGTGTTGGTTGGCGCTGAGACCAAGAGTGGCGGTTGGTGATCTTGGGCCGTGTGAGTATTGTTAGGTGGCCAAGAACAGCCACCCGACAGCCGGTAACTAACCAGCTCACAACTTCGTTTCCGGGCCTTAATAATTGCCATGTCGTCAGTAAAAATGAGCAGGAAAAACAATAAATAATGCTTGGCATTTAGGAGTTGGAAAGTCACTGTCGACAAACACGGTCCCATCGTGTTGCCTCAGGCACGTAACGCGTCTCTTCAGCTGCTGGTGTTGGTCCATAAACTCACCCTTCAATCCAACATCCACCTGTCACTACCCATCGGCGTTTTCTCTACCTGTCCCACCGCCTCCTACAACGCACACAAACTCGTGGCACTTTACCTCACAGGAGCAATGAACGCCCACAGGTATCTGTGCAGACCATCTCAACAATGGATGCGGCACGCGAAATCTGCATCCCCCGCGTTCAGAAGCCTGCCCTGGCTGTCTAACATCTTGCAACAAAAAGACAGGCCTATTGAACTATCACGGCCTTTTTCAACTAGAAAAACACGATACCAACAACCTTTTCCCACCTGGACCTCTCGACCCACTCCCAATTCCTCTCGATCATCCTGCTTGGTGGGAAGGGCCCATTGACGTGGTTCGCGACCGACTGGAGAGAGCCTCTGTTGAGTGGCCCAACATGAGAAGTAGCCATCTCTGCTATCCTTCACCAGAGGAGGGAATTCCAGAAGTCCGAGAGGAGCTTAAGAATCGCCCATGGGGTCTTGTCACTTATAGAACTGCATACGGGGGCCACTCTGATCGCCAGTTCTTAAAACTACGTGAACTCATTCACAAAATGGTGCTCAAGTTTCAGGAATCCGACGACAAACGATGTCCTATGGGTCAAGCCGATTGGCCAGTTGTTGAGAACAAGAAGCTGCTGAGCAACGTTACAACACAAGTTGTCCGAGAGCAATTCTCCAAGTGGGCGTCGGATAGAGGTGTGCCCTCTACCGAGGATGGTTGGAAGTATCAAGTTGGGCGATTCCATTATTGCTTGTTTGCTGATCGAAGGTCTCTCAAGTCGGCTGAGACGACATTTCCAATCGTTGGGGTCTTGTACAAGGACTGGCTTCCACCTTGGCACCCAGACAAGATTGGGCATGGGGCCAAATATGTGCCTGGTGATTGGACTCCGATTGAGGGAAACCCAGAAGGCGATGTTGGGTGGTTCTACTCCAGGGTTGTGTCTTTAGATTGGTTCTACGATTTGATGTGCGTTAGAGGACTGTATGGGAAAACGCCTCGGCTACCATGTGGTCGACCGCCGTACGTTGTGCATTCCCCAAGCAAGCTGAGAAGATGGAGAGGGGATAAGGCTGAGGGCCATTATAGAACGCCGTCGTAGAGAAGGGGGATTCTTCACAACTCTATCTTATCAATTCGATGCAATAACCGCCTGGTTGCTGAACCTGTCCCCCATCTTCCCTACTGCCACGTCCACCATCCATCTGGCAGCACTCTCTCGTGTGATGTACCAACTCGCGCCGGCCTCTGTAGGGTGAAACGTCTTCACTTTCTTGATTCCGGAAGTTCCAAGCCCAACCGCATAGGCTAGTGTCC
Organism: Fusarium oligoseptatum; assembly: GCA_003946995.1. NCBI lineage: Eukaryota > Fungi > Ascomycota > Sordariomycetes > Hypocreales > Nectriaceae > Fusarium > Fusarium oligoseptatum. Next base: position 51,936 of record NKCK01000225.1, read on the forward strand.
AGCTGATCTCGTCCCCGCAGTTTTCCTCTATCTCGGCCCTGACGGCTTCATGATCTTGGTAGATCTTGTTCGTGTTAGTATGGTGGTCCACCATAAAGTCGCGAGCCAAGGCGCTGCTTTTCGACTTTCGGCGACGCCAACAGCACTCATAACTACTAGACGAGGCTTTGATGTACTGTTTTTAAGGCCCGATTGGCGAATTGCACGCGACGCGTTGGCTACCGCGTCCGCCATGAGCCGTGGTGGACCAACGAATTTGGGCCATAAACCAGACGTGACATGGGGATTGAGAAATGAAAGCACAGCGTCGACCGGTGATTGCGAGGAGCGAATGGCATTTTCCACGTCCTGCGAAGACGTAATGGAACCTTCAATCACTCTGAGGTTCTCATGTGGCACAAGCGATTGAGAATTCCTCACGATAGCCGTAACGAGATGACCTGCTCCAGGGTTAGAACATCTCGAAATTTCGACGTACTTTGACCCGGTTGACTATTCAATGACGGAGTATCATATCACGTACCTTGTTCTAGAGAATATTTGTAGCCAAAAATACCCGTTCTTCCGGTTGCCCCAAGAATAAGGAGATGCATGGTTGAAAGTTGCAAAGCCCAGTCCAACAGCGACGACGCTGGGCCACGTACTGAGAGATGATATCAAGAACAGGGACAAGTTCCATGACAGCAAGTGTCACTATTGATAAAGCGGACTTGGCGGAGTTTCAATTTCAAGGGACGGGTCGGAGTCAAGTGAATCGTCCCGTTGAAGGTGGCGCATGTAGAAGACAGTTAACTTTGCCCTAACAATTTGCTTTACTAACAGCATGGACCGTTCCGAATTGGGGTGGGTTCCGCGCTGTTCAGGCGATATCCGAACATTAACCGCTAACTTCCTGATTAGGAAATATCATCCAGAGAACAGGGGGGCGAGGATATAAGGGGATGGATCATAGTTGTATAGATATTAAGCCCAATCACTATAGTGGCATGACATGAGGAAAGGCTACTGAAACGGCCACCGCTGCATTTATTGACATATTCAATTGCTTATTCTTAAGTTGCAAGTATCTAGGTCGACCAGCGAAGGATGTGAAGGGGCTGCCAGGTTCGTCACAAGTTCAACCTCAACCGTAGCCTAATGTACTAACCCGTCATTGACTCCCATGGGCCCGGTTTATCTCAATCAAGTAGTAAGATTTCTATCAGAACTTGAGTGAATAAAGTCCAAGGACCTGTAGCTGTATGCAAGGCAACCAAGGATGATGAGGTTCGTCAACCAAGCCAACCAGGGCTCCGATGCGGGTCTTGAACTGTGGAACCCTTAGACAGGCTCAAGCGGGCGTATTCGTACTTAGATTCTGGTAGTAAGTATGGTTTGTCCTCTCTGTCTCTATGATACTTCGAGTCTGCCATTGGTCTTTCAATTCGTTTAATGATTTGACTGCTTCAAGGTCAGGTGATCACCCTGTGCTTCAACCTTGAAGTCCAACATAAACACGTAGGATAACTATAATAGTGCGCAAAGAAAATTCAAAGGATCAGATCTTACAAGTTAAACACATTGCGCTTGTTTGGTATACCTCTTCGCTGATACCAAGAGAACAGCTATAGGTCACCTCCCGGCCATATCCTTTCACATACGACCATACCCACCGGAGAACTCGGGATCCCGTCCGCTCTCCCATAGATAAGCCGGTGAGGGGCGGATTAGTAGTTGGGTCGGTGACGACCAGCGAATCCCCGCTGTTGTATGTTTTTGTCTTCCTGACTATACTTCAGGGGCTCTCTTTTTGCCTGCCATCCCGAAAGTTAGGCATCTCGTTACCCAGTCCGCGAAGCCCAGCAAGGGTTATACGTTGCGACAACACTGTGAAGTGGAAGACAAAAGTACCTCATTCTTCACAATAACCAACTGAGTGCCTAACCAGCATCTTGCTGTAATGTCTGCTTGCTTTATAGGGGCATGGTTGGTGCTGTCGCAGACTGGCTCCTCTGAACTTGCCTTGTCGCCCAATATCCTACCATGTTCTACGCAGCCTTTCTACCTAGAGAATGCCTAGGTGTGGCTTTTATTTGTAATACTGGTGCTCCCTCATCAATACTGGGCTTATGCAAAGCGTCAACAGACTCGCCGGATGTCACAGGCAGAACATCGTAATACTAAGAAATATGACTTAAAGGTGGCTTAGGCATTATTTACTAGATATAAATAGCAGGGCATACTAGCACAGTCAAAGGAAGATGGACGAGACATCGTCTAGAAGACGTTGCCCTTTGTCTGCTTCATCTCCGAGACCTTGAGGTTTCTCATGAGAGCGACCCAGACGAAAGATGCCACCATAAGAGCGGTTCCAGCTGCCAACATTCGAGTTTGAGCATAACCATAGGCCTTCTGGATTCCAATACGCTCAGCGCTACCTTTGGGGTAACTCAGCTGCGTATCAAGATCTTCGTAGATAGCGTCAAGGTTGTCCAGCGCGCTGGAAGGCAAATACATGATCAGAGCCTTTTGGAAGGTGTTGGTCCAGATCGAACCAGAAATAGTGGATCCAATGGAGCCACCGACAGTGCCAGTGACGCTCAGCATAGCCAAGGCTGCGGCCACGTGTTGGTGATCAACAGCTGCCAGAACTGCGAGCTGCATGCAGATGGTGAAGACACTGCCACCCATAGAGATAAAGATCTGCGTCATAACGATATATCCGACGTATCCAGTAGGGTTTCGGAAGTAAATCATCAGGCCTTGGGCCAAGATGTAGAGCGGAACTCCAATCCAGAGAAGCCACTTGAAGTATCCCGTCTTGCGAATGCCCCAACCAACAAGGAAGAGGAGGAAACCGGAAACGACGTTGAAAGTGTTGGCGATATATCCGGCTTCTGCGACGGAAAGATAGTTGACGACTCGCAGAAAAGAGGTGAAATAGTTGTTCCAGCAGTAGTAAGAGAGCTGATACGTAAGGTCCAGAAGACAAGCACCAATCAGGGTTCGGTCAGTCAAGAAGTCGAACCTTAGGAATGGAATGGGTGCGAGGTAAAGCTCATTCAAGGCGAACATGACGAGGAGAATGAATCCAACAACGATCATGGCGATGATGTATCCGGTAGCCCATCCGTTGGGGGCCATGGCAGCGATGTTGAACGGCAGAAGGAAGATGACCAAACCGGCAGCAAACAGGAAGATGCCAAGAGCTATAAAAGAGTTAGTTAGCCTTTCACTCTCTGGTCAAAAGGATAGGGCGAGACAAACCATCGAACTCAATAACATAGTGCCAGACACTCTGCACAAAAGTACGCCCGCTAGGTTTCTTAGGAAGAATGTTCTTCCTGGCTTTGTGCAAGTTGTACTTCAAGATAATGAATAGAGGAGCGCAGATGACGGGTGTGAGGAATGCAAAGATGCCGAAGCCCCAGGTCCAGTTGATGGTGTCGAGCATCTTTTCAGAGGCGTAGGACCCAGCAAAGGCCGAGATCATGTAGGGGGATGATGTGAAAGCATATGCCAAGGCTCGGTTCTGGAGGTTGGTGGAGTCGGCTGTGATGACGTCGATACTGTAGATGAGACCAGTGAAACCGACCTGGTAAAAAGACCTGTTCCTCATGTGAATATCATGTGTATATTGTCTTGGTTGTTGAGACTCGTTGCTTACGTTGGCAGCACAGTAGGTAGGAAGGTTCTTGCTGGTGGCCATGATGATCAAGCCCAGGTCTGCAAAGCCCACCATGAGAAGGTAACCCTCAGCTCGCCCAGCAATATCTAGGAACTTGGCCAAAGGAATGAAGACGGCTGCCGTCATAGAGCTCGCGACGACATCAATAACAGTGAGCAGTGAATGCGCCGAGAAGTCGCTAGTGACATAGGGCAGGAGGTTGCCAGCAGTTGAACTCTGAAAGGCGTTCAACAAGTAGACAAACCAGACAGAGATGAGGGCGCAAATCAGTGACTTCTTTGTCCACACCAGTGTGATGGCTTGCATATCCCTGACACCTTCTGTCACATCCTCCGTTGGCACAACATCCTCGGTGGTGGTTGGGTTTCCATCTTCGGGGGATAGACCAGCCGGGCCCTTTCCATGACTAGTGACAGGCGTAAGGTTGGTGGGCGATTCTCCGGTCGACGGACCAGTAACCTCTGCGCTGGTAGGCCGGAGCCTGTTCCACAATCCCATGATTAAGTGCTGATCACTGGGTTCGGCTTAAAGGAGCGATGATTGTACAGGAATTAACCTTCAGGAATAAGGAAAGAAATGAGCGCGAACTGTTCAAGGGTTCACTGCTTGTCTTTAAAAAGACTTGACGCAAGTTCAAACTAGGGGAACCCGGCTAAAAAACCACGCATCTGATAAGATTTCATCATGTTGCCTCCTTTTTAACAATGGTTGAGCTCCATACTTGACCGGCAGAATCGGCATCGGAGTGCGGGATGTCTGGGTTCCGCCTCCCGGGTGACAGGGATCCCAAGACCAAAAACCACCGGAGTTGGAACCAACAGCAGCTCCACAGAGTACGAGAACTTCGGAAATGCCGCGGGTCTGAAGGGAAGAGTGACTTGGCCCCAATCTAATCTAATCTGATACGATTGATATGACCAAGACTTTGGGATCGGCCATGGGTAAGCAGAGCGGAAACGGCCCGAGGAGAGTTGTTGGTTGGTGGGTTACGCAATAGCTCGCTTGTTGGTGAGAACTTTCTGTGGTTCAAGCGTGGGATATAACGGAACCGAGAAGGGATTAACCATACTAGGGGCGTGATGATTGTCGTCACTCGATCTGATTAGTCCCGGCGTAGGAGGATCACAGGCCTGACGGCGATTTTGTCCGATTGGTCTAGTTCAACTCCACCGTGAGCAGCACGATCCACCATCACGGGTCGGACGGCACTTATAGTGACATGATTCCACATGTTGGTTGGCTGCCAGGACTCGAACAGGTTCGCTTGTTGCCAGTTCGTCAGGATCAGGGTCAGGGCCACGCAAACAACGCAGGACCGGCATGTGGCGACGTGGGATGCAACTTCTAGTCCCAACAGCGTGGGTGAATGGATCTAGAATGGAGGGTTAGAGAGCTCGTTGAGTGAGAATGTGCTATACGCGATATTCGATCATATGATGTAGGCAATCCTTTAACGGGTTGTTTTATGGGGTTGTTAGCATCACCATGAACTGAGGATAGACACAGCCCCAAACTGGCATTTTCAAGACACCGGATTTATAATTATCGACCAACCCGCGGAATTACAAGCCAGTTAGAGAAGTCTTATTCCTTTCTCAGAAAGGCCAAGCCCACATACCGCGGGATGAGCGACCGTGAATACTGGAGAGGTGGACCTGTTATCAGCCCACATGGTTGGTCATGGTAATCAGAAATACGAGGCCGTGGGACAAACGAGTTCTCACTGATTCAACAACGTGTTGGGTTCATTAAGATTTTCTTCCCCCGAGTATTAATGAATGTTTAATACTTTACCATGGAGTTGTTCATCCAGATTCTACTTCATTTTTCTGGCCTTGAGCACTCGCCTTGGATGGAGCCTGGTCAACCTCAGGTGGTGCGTTTTTCTTAAACAGAGAACTATACACATCCACGGTCGCCGCTGGTAAGCCTGGTTCTAAGCAAATAAAAATATTCCTTGTTTTGATACGTTGATAAACAATCCTTCGTCAGTACCGTCTTGAAATGGTTCCTACAGTTTCGTAAAATGTGTGACCAGCTTGTTTCCCGTATGACCTTGATGTTACCCAACGGATAGCGTTTACTCTGCTAACTGAGGCATTCCGACTCTTTCAAGGTCACATAAATGATATTGGCTGTATCCATTTTCCGGTTTCAGAGGACTACCTCGCCGTATCCAGCCACGAGCTGTGCCAAGACCGCATGCAGAAATGATTAGTTGCATCTCTCACACCGACACTTGGGAATTCCCTTACCTCTAGAATATGTTTGTGCTTTTCAAGGTGTGGTAGGGCGCCATGGACCGGCTAGTTGGTATCGAAAGGGTGATGGCGAAATGAAGTAGGAAATTTGACACCATACCAGGATATCTAAGATCTCTTGAAATTTCATACAACGTGCGAGTATAATAGTATCATACAATTGTGTTCTTTGTTATAGTTGAAGCCCTGGATAACTGAGCCAGAAGATCGTAATAGTATCATACATTCTATCTTCATCCCCTCTTTTTATTTATTCCTATTGCCAATTTTGTGCGTTCTTATTTGGTACGAGTTCGACACTGCGTTTCTGAGATGGTGACCACATATTCTCCTGCTCTGCCTCACTAGAAAGAGGCTGTCAACGCATCAGTCCGCATAATAGAAAAGTAGTCAAAGCTAATTGTTGGCATCTAAGAAATGAAGTTATGGATATGAATCTTGGTAATCACGTCTTCATAATATTCATAGCGTCAACAGATAGCTATCGCCGGAATAGCAACTCGAAGGCCTCTTTTCTGGCAAGATCTGGGACGTCAAAACAAACTTTAAGGAAGTTCAGCGATGGATGCCCTGAAGTGTGCCTATATTCGTCGTCCCACTCTGTTAAGCCCACGCCCTCACATCTTGGCTCCGCACGGGCATGGGCTGTCTTGACAACACCTTGATTGCCATGCAGCTTACCTACCATCTCTGCCGTTTTGTGGCAGGCGTTGTAATTTTTCCAGGCCTGGATGTTAGGGTAGCTTGTTCTAGTCAACTAACGCCTGAGTCAATGGATGCTTGATAGAAACGGCAGGGCCTGATATGATGCACATCATATCCCAAGTATCGGCATTAGATTAAAGGCGCCCTGAAAAGCGGCCTTGAGCGGTCAATGTGTCCTTGGTCAAGGCGTTTCATTCAACTTTGGTCTTATGAGGCGTGTCTCGAATGAATTACAATACGCCACACATTCAGTTCTCCAAGCCTCCTACTATGAGTCACGGCAGTTGAAACGGTAATAATTTTCCTGGGAATTATGCATTCTAGGCTCCTTCACCCTCACGTATAGCAGAGGCGTCAGCACGCCTTTTGTGTCTAGATCTGGGCAGTGGCAACGTGTAAAGTTGTTGGTTCTAACTAGGTGGGCTGATCTTTGTTTCCTGCAGCTGCCTCGGGGTTGAAACGGGTCATCATCCTGCCGAAGCCACGATGCAAGGAATCCAACTGGTTGATCAAATCCAGGGCTGCTGCAGAGGATGACGTCGCTCTCACATTGATCGTTTCCGCAAGTGCAAGCGGTTCACTAACTTAACCTGACATAGACCTGGAAGGATAAGGCTGAAAAAATTCAAGCCGTGCCGCTTTTCCCCAGATATCGGAGGCTCCCATGCCTTTGTCGGGCATGGCCCCATATTCTCGTCTACCTTAACTCGTATAGAGTTGCCCCAGTTTGTGGCTGAAACTGCCTTGGCATCACCTGTAATTCTAGGCGTCCAGTTGCGTAAGTGAGCAGACCACATGACGCCCTATCATTGGTGAGTTGAGAAATCCTTCGTGGACCTTCTGTGATAGGCAACAGCCGAGAGGAATCGTTCCCTTGCAAACCATCTTTCATGTCTTTCTGATAGGTTGGCCTTGGGGACGCGTCATGGTGCTGGTCAACCAACATGCCTTTGAGAGAGACGAGCTCAACATTCAATCCAGACACCCCGGGTCACACCCGACATATTTCGGGCTTGCGTTATATAATTAGAGACTCTTCGCCTATCAAGAAGACACCTTTTGTAGCCTTATATCGATAATTCAACATCTGCTCGTCGACTCAAATTCACTCAGCTACTGAGCTTACTGTGCCTAACTGTTTGTAGACAAACTGTGAAGATGCGCTACCTCACACTCCCTTTCGTTACGGCCATGTTCACGTCGCCCATTGCGGCATTCGACATTTGCAAAGCCCTCCGTAAGTATCAAGATTCCCTGTTCTTTAATGCCGAGTATTGTCTAACATTGGGAAAAGACTGCTACGAGGAACCCGAACCCCCGATGGTTTGGCTGACCCTGAAGGCCGTTGATCTCAAAGACCGGAACTACCAGCCTGTAAGTATTCCACAGCATACAGTCATACAATTTTTAATAGACGATACAACCAGGTAATCCGTATCGATCTCACCGAATCCGATCGAGTCTGCGATCCTTCCAACGTCGAGATCTTTATGCAGTCCCTTGCCATCGACAAGGACGGCCGCGGAGAAGGTTCCATCATGCTCGACCCCGAAACGTGGGCCAAATTCTCGTGGGAGTTCTCGTGCTCAACTCCTAAGGACTCTTCCAAGGAGCACAAGCTTAACCTCACCATCCATGCCATTAACGACGAGGAGATTGAGAAGATGACAGTCGTGACAAGGTTCCGACAGATGTGGCCTATCATCTTTACCAGTGTGGAAAGTGATTCCATGGCCGAGATGCCCGAGTTCTCGCGTGGTACACTGCACTATGTGCCTGAGGGAGGCTACCGATTCGACGAGTATGAGGAGCTATAAAGACTGCTGGGTATCACCGAGAAAACGACCGTGCCGATTTCGGAAAACAACGATTAAAAGCTTTCGTCTCGCCTGCTTACTCCCTTATGAGACGCCGCCGCGAGCATTGGACGCGCCTAGGTACTCGGAAACAACCGCAAGTCATGATGGGGGGCAAGCAGATACATATTGGCAGGGAAAGTCGTTTTGGTGAAGGACGAGGATTAGAGGCAGCGGTTATGGGGTTAGGGATATTTGGTTGACCAGCAATCTTAGCGTATCATCGAGACAGGAATGGATGCTGTTCATAGGGATGCAAGAAAGCATCGTAACGCAATAAGCCGTAACCATATGACCTTACCCAGTAATCACGAAGATTCCACAACTTGCCAATTTCCGATGCAATCTATTCTCGGGCAAAAGAAGACATACGCTAGGTCCATGTTTTTCAGTCTCGCTCGTCAAATATCAAGATACAGTCTGAATATTTTGTCCATCACCCCATCCCGGATCCCATCCAGCATCAGTTAACCGATCACGACTCGTCCGGCTTTTCCGGCTTTTCCGACTTGATGATATTGTCAGCCTCCTTCTGGGCGTCTTGTACAATCGAGTCGACTTCTTCCTTGCTGAAAGCCTCGGTAAACTTAACCCAGGGGCCATGGACCAAGCCTGTTCCAGCTCCTATCAACATGCCCAAGCCCGACGTTGGAATCGCGACAACCCCTGTAAGCAAAGTTCCAACGGTGACACCGATGCCGCTCGCAATCCCAGCGCCGATTCCAGTGCCAAAGGCGCCCCCTTGAATCCACCCTGCCTCAAGTCGCTCGGCAGTCTTCATCAGTTTGGCTGCCTTCTTGTCCGTTTCACGAGCTTCAAATCTCAAGTCTTCGGCAACTTTCGAATCTTCGGCTTCATCCGCCTGCTGGTGGAGCTGGATCGATTTTTCCTGCAAGTTGGAGGCTTCATCGACACGTTTTTGAATCTCTTTGTCAGCCTCTCCTTGGTGGACGGCTGGTCTTCATCTTGGCCCTTCGTCTCGTCACCAGGCATTTTTAATACCTGTGAAATCAAGGCTTCCATGATAGAAGGAGTTTGGGGTAAGGGTGGTGCTTCCGAATGGATCGATAATCCTTGAATGTGGCTTGAAAAGACAGTGTTCAGGCTGGTGGTTATAACTCATGGGGCTTATGACGTAGCATTTATCTTGCTGCATTCTATTGGCTGGTGTGGATGATGAATCCTGCTTTTGGGTAATGATGACGAGAACTCCCACATCATGAGCGTGGCCTACCCTACACTAGCTAGGTGGACTATTGAGAATGCAAGATAGGACCCTTCTCTTGTGGTTTTAGTAACCTGAAACGTGGAATTAGCCCCCAAAGAAGCGTTATACTACGAGATTATTTCTATGCAGATGTTTGAAAAGCTTTTTAATCCATAGAAAGCCATTAGCGGTCAGCGCTGTTAGCGTACTAAACAGATTCATCAAGTTCCCATCCAGCAGAGTGAGCCCAGCCTATCTAGATAAATACGACACTCCATCAAGTTTCATGTCATAATTTTAAACAATGAAAAGATTTACGATGTTTTCTCCCCTCTCTTTTGTATACATTTCTTATTAATTTTAGCGTGGGAATGAGTTTCGGCCCGTAGGCGAGACAGGGCCTAGATTTGGTATGAATAGCTAGTTATTGGACTTCTGCTAGTTCCAGTGATTGATGAATCAACCGCAGTTTACCTCTTAAGGTTTAATAGATCACCACATTTTCCCGGGGAAGGAGAAGGGCTTTGCGATATAAATATGAAACAGTAGGAGAGCGTGAGAATAAACATCTGAGACTAAATAGGGGGGCCTCCATTGACGATAAATACATGTCATCTCGATCTCTTGATTTGTGGAAAACAAGGCTTCCCTGAACCTTAATTCGACGCTTGCAGCTGTGACTTCATTTATCATATTTCTTCCCATGAGAGTGGTAGATCGTCTCTACTTTGGTCGTTACTAATATCTTGGCGCCGTGACTTACTCAGATCACCCGCCAAATGACCTCCTCTCCCATCCATGTGCTGTTCGAATAAAATGCACCGCGCTCCCCTCGCGACGTACCCCTAACTAGGTACATTACTAAAGCGTGTCGGCAGAGATCTGCCATACAACCACGATGCTTTTGACAGTCTCTTTGATTTCATCTTTCCTGTTGTTTGCCTCAGCGAAGGATGTGGGAGGGTAAGACTAAGCCGAGTGGTTTCCTACATGCCTGCGTTCCAACTAACTCTTGGATTGAAGTGCCGGCAACTTGACAGTTGCATTCTTTACAGACGACCAGAAAGAGTCCTGCGAGGCCAAGGATACCTCAAAAGGCATCATCCTCACGACATCAAGCATCCCAACAGAACTTACCTGTTTCAACCTCACCGATGTGTTTTCGCAATCCAACGACACCGGATTTCAAGAAGCCCTGGAACCCCTCGAGGACAGATCCTCTGGCGTCAACTGGCTGCTACAAAACCGCGATGACTTTGACTCCAAGGCGAACTACTCCCAAATCCGGTATGAGCTGCTGAACAAGACTACCGAAGATGAAAGTGGCGAGATCTCTGCATGGTCACTATACGTCTACGCCTTTTCCAACTGCCAGCAGATTGTTGATGGCGACAACGTTGACGCCGATGACTTTCCTTGGTTCGAGAGCACCTGTCAGACTGAGAAGGGTGGCGAATGTCAAGTTGTCCCTTATCCGATCAAGAGCTTTGCCATTGTTTCGACAAACAGGGGAGGGGAATGTGAGGCGTGGGCAAAGCAAGGCTCTGCTGCTAAGGTCAGTGGTAGAGTTTTGCCGCTTGTTTCTACTCTTGGGACTGTCGCAGCTCTGTTCCTAGTTCTATAGAATATCGGTTTATCAACAGAGTTCCTTCTCGCTATTTGCTCGCCAAGTGTGTCTCTCATGATGGACATCACTATACGTTCGCTCCAAGTACAACTCGGGTCTTGTGGGGACGATAACTCATTGAACTAGGTACTCAAGTGACTAAATAACGTACAGAAAATGAAGAATCAAAGGGAAAATATCCCTACGAAACTTCTCTACACGGGCTATCTCTGAGACCTCGTTCGAGTCTATCTATCTCGGGGCAGGCTGTGTCGATCGAACGCCGCCCAAATGTTCTTACCCACCCTTTCCTCCCTTCTTCTTTTTTCCTCCTCTGATTCATTGTCCTTCGACTTAGTCTGTCCTTTATCAAGTATCCCCCACTGTTTAATCTCATTCCTCATCTTCAGTATTCTGCTTTCTATAGCATCGGCAGTCGAGTTGTCAGGATGGGGAGATTGTGGACGATGTGTAGATGGCCCTTCTGTCAACATCTCCTTGCGGCTGTACTGCATTTCCCACATCTTATTCTCGGTATTTTGAATGAAATGACGCGCCGCACGATGTTGTTCAACTAATCTATTCCACTCGACTTCGAAGGATATGTCATGCTGAATTGCGTCATTCTCATCATTTGGCCGAGGGGGGTACGGCTCTGTAGCGACTTCCTCGGCAAAGGTCACAAGTCGCTTACCTTCTTGTCCCCGCTGCTTAGTTGACGTCTCTTTTTTCTTGGGCATGACGACTACTTTGACGCAAATAGCGAACTAAACAAGGTGAGATTCAGAAAGGGGTTACAAACGAAGAATAGGAAGATTCGCCGGTAGAAGAATGAACATTTATACTCCTAACTCCAGACTCATTAATAAAAATTGGATTGTTCACCCATTCATAAACCTTCACTCTTAGGGGCTGCTTTTCGGCGTTCACCACGAACGCGTTCACAGTGCCTTTGACGAGGCAACAAAGACAATCAATGAGTACCACTATTCACCATCATGCTATCTTGACTTATAGGAACAACGTCAATCAGGATGTTGGTGACCCACATGTAGCATAGCCTTGGGATTACAAAGTGGAAACCGGAAACGAGGGAATTGTGAAGCATATGCTTGGCCTTGACAGGTCCAAAGGAGTTCATGTTGGGCGACGTTCACTATTTCAGATTCGCCATCCATGGGATCTTTAATACTGGTTGATGTAAAATTACGAATTAATTTTTGATTGACAAACTTGTAGGCTAATGTCCCCCCTTGACTTTTTCTGCTTCATCTGCAAACGATGAGCTGCGCTTCCCTGGCTCCAAACTCCGAACTCCACGCGTTAAATCCTCAACTCGAAACACGGTCGGCTACAATAACGTCGACACCTTATCGCGATGGTCCATCTCATGGTAGACCCTTTAGAACTTGTGTTCTCTTGAGCAATCTTGTCGCTCTAGGTGTCGCTTGCTCTAGGCTGGATGCATCTTCGACTTCAGCGCGCTCAAGGTCGGAGATCCAGAAGATGCGGGTCAGCAACAAAATACTTGGTGCAACGTCTGCAATATTTTTTCTTAAGATACTTCGGCTCGCCCATGATCTCTCGTATTTGAGGCGGCTGGTGAGGCAGTGGCCGCACTTGGAGCAGTAGTAGTAGTACTTGGTGACCACACACATTGTGATAGCTCTTGGTTCGGACTTCTCGATTGCTTGATTTGAGTAGAGATTGTTGAGTGGATGAATTTTAGGGCTTGAGGCCAAGAATTTATAGTCCAGCTCTCCTTCGCTCGGTGAGTGAGAAGGGAGACGGAGAATCAGTAACATGGCCAGCCCTTACACAACAGGTCACGAGGAGATTGGATTGCCTGTTTTTAAGCGTCATTTTATATCCTGAGACTCAGAGTTACCAACAAAGAACAGCGCGAACACGTCGGTCGCTGGCGCCCACTGATCCAGTTGGACATTTTTGTGATATCTAGGTACTGAACGGACATTGTCTGAGAATGACGCACAGCGCAACCAAACCAACTCTTTCTTCGCGTATTACTAAACTTCGGTTTCCAAAGATGGTAATTTGTAACTGTGCCTGGCGGTCGCGATGGCCCATTTGGCGACCGAAGGATGTTACTCAAGCCATCACGGGTTCATGGGAGTCAAGAGGGGTGAGTCTATGTACACAGCATCACCGTCTGGGATGAACAAGACAAAAGTGGGTGAATGGCTTAATCAATAAATTAATTCAATTGTTTACATGTCTGTTCAGCTAAGAAGACGCTCCGCAGCTCCCATCTCAACATTCCGTGCCGCCCGAACAACCCAGTACCCAGTCTCAGGATGCTTAACCACTCTCCACTTCTTGTCCTTCACCTCGGGCTGACCCTTGGCTCTCTCACGTATCTCGCCATCAAATCCAACGTCGTGGCGTATTTCAGAGGCGACGCGAAGAAGGTCACTCTTTTCAAGGATCGCAGCCATAGACAACAACCCCTGGGGCTCCTCCGATAGGATTGATGGAGCGTTACGAAGAAGGAAAAACACCACCGCCACGGTACAGAGGGTGACAGCCAGGAATGCGACGATAATGCCTGCAACCCAGGTAACGACGAAGAGTCGAGTCGTGGGAATGAGGCCAGAACCCACAGTCTTCTCGGGCTCCGAGAGTGTCTTGAAGCCATGGATCGCAACCGCGTTCGAATAAATTGCTGTAAAGATGCCCTGGATTGCCTCCATGAGAACATCCGTTTCCAAGGGATCCGATGGTGCCGCCCGTTGAGCCGTGTACAGCATCAAGGTTCCCAAGTCTGTGGTTGTCCATTTCATCTTCGGGTTGAAGGCCACAGACCCAAGAATGTCCTGCTCAAAGACTCTCCACAGCTTTGGTCGGCTGGTATCCGGCTCACCTGTCTCGACGAATGATTGGATAACTGGGGCTCCATTGGACGGCAAGACTCGCAGAGTTCCGGCGACTTGACGATATCCAGTTGCACAGGAGATGACCTTGATGTCCTTGAGGTTGTTTTTCGCGGATGAAGAGTACTTGGCAGCCGTAAACACCAACCGGCTGTAGTATGCCTTGGCGGAGCAGCCAAACTCAACCGTGGTTTTGAAGTACGTCTCCTGCGAGCTTGAAGTCGAAAAGCTTTGCTTGAAGCTGCACCCTCTGTCACTGCCGGAGACTTGAACCGAACTACCGCTTGACGTGATGGAATAGTCCTTTACAAGCTCGCAGTTGAGGTAGGCTGAGTATGCAGTCGTATTTGCTGCCATGCTCGCTCCTGTGGTAAGGTCCGAGTCGGCATCAAATGGGCGAAAGGCGCGCTCATCATCCGTCCAGGCAATCTTGTTTCCTCCATAGAGTCGTGTAGCAGAGACAGTGTCGAAAACAGGGCGCCAATCCACTGTAGAATCGATGCCGTCGACATTGTACGTCTGATTGTATACGATAGGGAGTGACTCTGATACTGTCACGATCTGTGACACAAACAGACGTGCAGCGAATGGGGCAACGAGGTATGTCAAAAACACGGAGAGCAGAGTAGTAGCCCCGACCATGTAATGAGACCTTCGAAAGGCTCCCCACCAGCGCCAGATGCTAGCGACGACACGATAGTCCAGAAGAATTGACACTCTTGCATCAGCGCCACCCTCTTTGCGAAGCTCCACGTAGGGTTGACGCTCAGCAAGGGAGCCAGCTATCCAGGCCCAGTATGCGCCGAAAAGGGAAAAGACGAAGCTGGGGAGGGATGTCCAGAGTATGCCCAAGCTCCAAGGAGTATCTGGAATGTCGCCAACCTCACCAGCCTTAGCAGTGTTGCTGGATGGAACTGTGACAAAGCCATCGTTCTGAGAGGACACAATAGTCAAAGCAATGACAGTCGCAGCGAGGGCAATGTTGACGATGGAAAAGGTGAGGAGGGATGGCCATCGCAGACAGACGGATAGCCACCCGTAGGGCTGGGAAGAAGATTCTCGTCCTTGGCCAGACATGACAGCAGTCAAAGAAGTCGGTGTAAAGACGATTCAAAGTCGTGCCCGAGAACATTTTCAGAAAGACAGCATATTTGTACAAGGATTCAGCTCGACTACCGAGCCAAGCCTCACCTAGCGCAAGCTTGCCCTACGCTAACAAAGAGTTAAAAGGAGTCCTACCTAAGGGCTTCTTCCGTCCTCACAAGGCAGATTGAGAGGCTTTTCATGAGCCCCGCGTGACGGAAGTGTTCAGCTAAGTACGATTAGCTCTGAGGCTGTCCAGCCGTGATTGGCTCGCCACTCCACCTAAGTTCCTGGGAGCCTTGACTATCGACCATGGCTGGATGATGGCTTCAAGCCACTTTTTGGCCCGAACGGCCTCGACCTTGGCTCTTTGTCCTTGACCTGGAAGATAAAGGTGGGTAAGTTCTACAAGACCAGCTTTGAGCAAACGTATCCCTACTGCGCAACGATGCTCCTCTCTACTCGACCAGCCGTTGTCCTCACTCTTGTCTTGAGCTCCTTGATTGCATGCCATGGAGCTGTTTTCACACCGCCGAAATGTGTTGGCGATATTACTAAATTTCCAAATTGCATGAAGGCCGACGAAATTGCCAGGAAATGCAGCAACAAGTCAAAGCAAGAAACCATCGACTGCTTCTGCACCCAGGAACTTCTCGATGCCTACGTTGGGTGAGTACAGTGGCTGGCATCGTTAAAGATTGGGCTAAATATTCCAGGTGCAAGGGTGAGTTCAGGCAATGCGTCTTGGGCAACACATACGACAGTTCCGTAGAGGACGAGATCGCCAACTGGCAAGATGCCTGTGGTCCGTATCTTCCAGACGACATCACGACTCCAACGGCAATCGCCGCGACGAGGACGTTGGACGATGACGCTTGCAAGACGATTGCTGAGAGCTGTGGCCAACTTACTCAGTCAGTCACGTCTTGCTCCTCTGAGTACACCAAAGGAGCAGAGCTCACGAGCTGTCGCTGTCAAGAGTCGATCGTGTCTCTAGCCTCGGTTTGTGTCATTGATGGACCCAAGTCTTGCGTGGAAAAAAGTGTGCCTATGGAAAAATATCTGGGAGTACCAGAACTGTGCAGCTGCCACTGGAGTTTTCGAGACGTCAAAGGTAAGCATGAAAAACCGGCCTTGAGTATGTGGTACTGACGGTGACACAGGACAAGGGCCCAGTCACAGTAACGGCGGGAGTTACTACCACTGGGGATGTGCCGCCCACCACTCTAAGCTTTGGGCCAGGTGCTACTGCTGCTACGACAACATCTGGTGGGAGCTGCTTCAAGGGCTCAAATACAGGAAGGGGTGCTTTGGCTGTCGGTCTCCTCATGATAGGATATGCCTCTTTGTTCTAGAACAGAGAGCAGCTGATGGGCTTGTCTCAATTCCTTAAGTATTGTACATGACTTCATGATGTAATATTTTGGTCGATCTTCTAACTGAGTTATCTCAAAGTACTGGGTCACAATGCTGCGAAAGAGTTGCCTCCTCTCCTAAAGGGCGACACCTCTAATAAACTGTGACCAGGTCCCCCAAGTTTCTGGCAGGCAGCTAGCTATTAAAAACAAGGTCTCTCGCCCAATTGTGTGGAACGTAGGTTCTCTGTGGTAGCCATCTTCGCTGTTCATTATATGTCACTCTCGTGGACCAAGTAAATGTTTGCGTGCATCACGTCTTTGGGTCTGTCATCTTTACCAAACGGCAACATCGTATCATAAAAAGCAACCCGCCAGTTGGCATTGACTCAAGCTAAAGATCCAGGTTTTGAGCTAAAAATGAAACTCAACAACAT
Source organism: Fusarium oligoseptatum (assembly GCA_003946995.1). Lineage (NCBI taxonomy): Eukaryota > Fungi > Ascomycota > Sordariomycetes > Hypocreales > Nectriaceae > Fusarium > Fusarium oligoseptatum. The sequence goes on from NKCK01000225.1 coordinate 69,004, forward strand.
GATACTGTTCCAGGGAGTCAAGCCGCCTCTTCCCAATATTAACATGCGATCAGGATGGCACCAACAAATCAGTTCCCAGTCAGCTCCTACATCTAAGCTAGCTTTCCCATAGCGATGTTACGCTCAATTCGTGGGCCCCATAGCAAAAAATCTGATGCAAGGTGCAAGACCTCCACGGGCTGACGGTCAATGACACCAAGATCCTGCATGGCAAAAGCCAAAGGTCATCCATTGCAAATGGCAAAAAGAAATGATTTGCCGTCAGCAAGACTCGAACTTGCGTTTTCAGTGCTTCAAGAGACCACAAACTGATGTACTAACCCCTATACGATGACGGCTT